>OX439137.1:1031746-1112204 GCA_949318235.1 Ecdyonurus torrentis | reverse complement strand
AAGGACTATTTATTTATGCATAAAGTTTTGGTATTATAATTGAGGCGTTAAATCCATATATTTTTTTATTTTACTTAAAATGCAAAATAAATGGTCTCAATTTAAATAAATTTGATTAGAATGCGCTGAACGTAATTAAAGAGCTTTAAATCTTATGATTTTAGATAAAAATAAAAATTAATAAGATAGAAAAAAAAAACTTAGTGCTTAACCTAGCAATGAACCTTTTGCATTTAACGAACTTTTTAAAATAACTTGAAATATTCTTAATGCATTTCTAACGTGGAAAAAATAGTTTTTTCTAGTTGCAACAATTTAAAAATATATATTGCAAGTGGTATATTTAGAAATAAATTATTAAATAAATAATTAAACCTTTTAAAATAGTAATATTGCTATTTTAAGAGGTTATATACAATTAAATGTAAACTAAACTTTATAGCATATAAAATCACAAAACATATAATCACTTATAATTTGCTCAGTAACGATATACGAGTGCTGCAAACTCGTACTCAAAATCAAACACTTTGAACTAACGGATATTATAAAATTTTAAACCATGCAGTGGTCCGCAAAGAGACAAACATCAACTGAAGTGAATACGCCTAAGGAATATTTTAAAATTAATTATTTTAACTGAATAAAATAAGGAACACTTAAAATTTGAACCATTGTATATAAGGAAACATAGTCATGAAATATTGAAAATAAAATTAATTATTTAAACTTTTTTTATTCAACGTGACGTGTTATCTCTCTCTTTTCTCTCTTCAAGCAAATAATAATTGAGTTAAGAAATGTTTATTTTCAACCTTTATTTTTTTTTTAATACGACTAGTTCTGGTAAAAATTTAAAGACTGAAATTAAATATGCTTGTTAATACGGGTTTTGACTTTTGCAAAATATAGCTCATATAACTAGTTTTGATTTTAATTAAGTGCCTAAAGCCAACAAGAGCAAAAAAAAAAAAAACTTTAGTAATTCTGCTTTTGATGCTAACACACACACACATATATATATATATATATATATATCAGGGGCGGCTCGTGAAGTTTATGACTAGGCAAGCACTCGGTGATAGCTTATATATTCTGGGGGGGGGGGGGGGGTAGCCCGCCGCAGGCGCCGATTTTTTTTAGACCACGTGGTCCCTTATAATCTTTGATTTTCGACAAAAAAAAACTGCACATCTGAACCTTAAAGCAATAATCATTTAGATTTTTTATAACGAAAACTTTCAAAGAAATTGTGCTGTTAAAAATATTTTTTTAATTATATTTCTTAATTAGTAATTACTATAATGACTATTGAATAAACTATACATAAAAGAGTATTGTAAAAGTAGTGTATAAATTAGATTTTTCACAAAATCGTACGTAAATATTTTCATGAAGAGCACGTTATTTAATATTATTATTGCGCATTTATTTTTATTTTATTCTCGGGCTATTCAGTTTTTATTTGAAAAGAAAAGGAGAGAGAGAGAGAGAGAGAGAGAGAGAGAGAGAGAGAGAACTAACTGCCGATTAGATAATTGCAAATGTACACGGCCCTATTTATCGTTTATTATATTTGTTTTGCTTTAATTTATATGCCAAAACAAACTATATAAAAAAAAATTATTCTTTGATTTTTAAATCAGTTCACAATTACACCATGCCCGAAAAAAACTAAACACAGTCATTTTTAATGTCACAGCTTTTATTATTTAAAAATTGACAAAATAAATAATAACTTTAGCTAAATTCAGGCACATTTGTTAATATTTCCCCTCCTTTTTTCGGTACAATACAGTAGATCATTTTAAAAATAAATAGTTCTCTCCGTTATACCTTTTCCAGCTTATTCTTATATTAATATTTTTAATGAAGATTGTCGGTTTAGCGTGCGGGCAAACGTGGGGATGTTATATAAGGATCCTCTAATTTAACATTTATGCTTGGGCTTAGTTGTTTTTTTTTTTTTGGTTTTTTTTTTTTTTTGCGATTATCTGAACAAACTACACCAATTCTGAATTCCGTATATTTAAATGAGAAAAACTAGACACACTAAACTTTTACGTTTTTAAAGCCATAGGATTTTTTTTTTCAAAGAATTTTTGACACCGATTATCTTCATATTGAGCTCATTTACTGTAAAAATTTTCAAACAATAAAAACCGCGCTGTGTCTTTAGAGGTGCATGTCAACTATACTCAAAAACATTTCCAAACAGCAACATTAATTTTTGTCTCGATCTCTCTCTTTATTTTTTTTATCAATAATATTCTTAATATTTTTGGCTATGTATAAATTACAAAATAATAATAATAAAGTTTCAAAGACATCATCAAATCGCGCCAGTGAAATTATTTAAAAGTATAATATATTATATATAGAAAGAAGGTAATTGAGAGCAAAAAATTGCATTTAATTGATTCATGTAATTTACTATTTATGTTTTTATAAAATAAAATTTATTTAAAGTGTGTGATCTATTGATTTACACATATGTCCAAAGTTTCATATTTTTAAAACACTTTTTACATATAAATTACACGACTTTTTATTCATATTTTGGCATAGACTGCAGCATATCACGCTATTGCTAATTAGCCGTTACGCATACGACAACATTAAAGTCACACATTTATAGACAAAATAACACAGATTCAGGAAATGTTTTTATTTTTTCAATCCAACAATTACTTATTGAGTTATTAATTTTTTAAGAAAGGTGCAAGCATTTTATTGAAGTGCTTTCACGACGTTTATTCAGAAGCATTGCAACCTCCCGTCCCCCCGCTTTTTTTCTCAATGCTAGCGCTATAGCGATGTATGCTGCTGTAGTGTGGAGCATTCACGATTTTTATTGAGGAGGGCGCTGCATACGTGATTTTTTTTATAAAGGCGCGCTTTGTTTTTAATGAATACAAATTAGAAAAAAACATAGAAAATAGATAAAAATTAGCTACAAAATATGAAAAATAACTTTCTTTATTGAATTATGGAATAAAACCTTTTTGATCGATTTTCTATAGGCATGCACTGCTTGCAGGGCTTACATGCACCAGCCGCCCCTGATATATATATATATATATATATTATATATATATTATTAAAAATAATAATATATACAGTAAAATATACAGTATATATATATATATATATATATATATATATATATATATATATATATATATATATATATATATATATATATATATATATATATGTATGTATATATATATATATATATATATATATATATATATATATATATATATATATATATATATATATATATATAAATATATAAATATATATATATATATATATATATATATATATATATATATATATATATATATATATATAATATATAAATATATATATATATATATATATATATATATATATATATATATATATATATATATATATATATATATATATATATATATATGTATATGTATATATATATATATATATATATATATATATATATATATATATATATATATAATATATATATATATAGTAAATACATTATGTTATTTATATATGTGTTTGTTATTTATGATTTATGATAGTATAAATATCATAAACAAAAGAAATTTAAAATTATTCTCTATTACTGAAACAATTAACTTAATACTGAAAAAAACAAATTTGTGTACATTTTTTTTTAAAGTTTATGAAACTAATAGACCATTGCGCTTTGTCGCCATGTTTGTGGTGCCTAATGTATTGTCCAGTAATTTGTCCATAATTTTTCACTTAAAAAGAGTTTATTTCAACTGAACTAATTTAATCACTCAAACCGTTAATTCGTTTAATATATAATTTAATGTTTTAAATTATTAAATAAATAATTATGTATATCAATTAAATTAACCTTATAAAAGAGTGGCATATTTATATCTACAGTGAAGCCAAAGGCTGACAATTTTTCAAGAACGAAGTGAACGTGAATACCTATATAAATATAATGTAATTTTACGTTCAATAAAAAATAGTCGTGGGTTCAATATTCACGTCAATTTTTATAACGATATAACGATAATTTTTATAAAACTGTTAATCTAAAAAATGTTTCGATAATCGAATATCGTTATTGTTATATTATGGGTGTCTTATTTATGATAATCAAACCCAAATCTGATAAAAAAAAAAAAAAAAAAAAAAAAAAACATCTACAGCTTTGGCCAAAAGTTTAAGAACAGGACAGCGGCGGCTGCAGTGTTTTCTCATAAAGATAACATATAATATGTTGGTTGCGGGTTGTCTAAATAAATAGTTCTCAAACTTTTGGCCAGAGCTGTACCTTTGCGAGAGAAAAGATCTCAGTGTCTGTTGCAAACGTTTTTCACCACAAAAGTTTATCCTCTTCTTATTTATTTATTTATTTATTTATTTATTTATTTATTTATTTATTTATTTATTTATTTATTTATTTATTTATTTATTTATTTATTTATTTATTTATTTATTTATTTATTTATTTATTTATTCTCTTGTGATCTATCCTCTTCCGTCTCAATAGTTAAAAATAAATGTGTCCAAAAAAAGTCAGAAAAATTTCGTGTTTTTTGGAGCTATTTTGAGCAATGAAAGCGTGAAAGTAAGAAAAAGCAAAAAAAAAAAAAAAAAAAAAAAAAAAAAAAAATCGACAAAAGAGGCAAATTTTTGTCATTCTGAGAGCCGCACAAAAACGTGGTTAAAATTTACGACAATGAAATATTGTTCAAAAGTGTCTGGGACTGAAAAGGACAAAAGGGTCTATACATTCATGTTAAAGTCAACGCCATGTTGGATAACTCAATAACATGGGTGGCATAGGAAAAAAATCATTTTCCCAGTTTTAAAACTCCATGCAATATTTTTGAGAGCATTGATGCTGTAAATATGTTGAATTAGGATCTCAAGTATGTGAGAAAAATAACAAATAACAAAAAATTAACCAATTTCCCAAATAAAATTGGCTTAAATGAAGTTTGTCCTATGCTGAGCAATGTTATGCACTACTCCAGTATGGCCTCCAAGCGCAATAAATATGACGTCATCCGCATACACCCTATAAAGTTGGAATAAAACATTTTAATATTAAATATTATTAGCTATCGCATTCCCTTTCTTTTTTTTTCCAATAATATATTTTCTTCTAATATAATGTCAAATTTTAAATAAAAACTTATATAAAAATAATAATATTTTTATTTATAATGTACGTATTAGTATTTCCTTTACAGAAGGTAAAGTTTTAGCGCAGTCTGTGCAACAATAAGAATTAATTTTATTTTCGACGGTACTATCAGAAATACACAAATATTTTAAATTAGTTTATCTTATGTTATGTTTTGTATTAAATTTTAAAATAAATTTATGTTATTTTCAGATTATTCATCTTATAGAAGAACACAAAACGATCCGTAAGTAAAAAACTTTAGAGATTTGTTTATTTATTGAATATTTTTATATTTTTTTATTTATCGTCATTCTTGTATATATGTCTATGTTTGATTATGTTTTTAAATATTTAAAATATCTGGTTACTTAATTAATACGAATTTTTATATCTGTAATTTGAAATCATTAACCCTCAAGATGCCACTGTTTACCACTTTTTAGCAGAACGCAAAAAAGAAAAAAACAAAAACATAGCAAATCATTAATTCATATTTGAATATATGAATATACAAACAATTTCATACAATTTCTTACAGATATTTAAAAATCTTTAAGAGGTAGATATTCGGATTATAAATTTATATATATTATATTTTATTATATATTTATTATTAAATTATATTTTTCTGCTTTATATATAAATATATATATATATATATATATATATAGAAAATATACGTGTATAATCGACGTTCTAAACGTTGAAAAGCTTGTACACAGTTTCGTCATGCTTTAAACGTAGATATTTAACGCTTACGTGTGACGTCACAAACGTTTAAAATCAACGCTTAATCACAATTAGATGAAAAATAACCAAACTCATTAGATAATTAATATATATTATATAATACATTAATTGATTCGGGTATAAAAAATTGTGTTACATCCAAAAATGCAATAAAATTTCTAACGGGTTGGTAACTTTTCGAAAAAAACGCACTTTTTGGGCTTATGTATTTTTTAATTTTTCGCATAGAACACAAGAAATTGTGTAAAATAAGTTTTATATGTTTTCTAATTAGGTGGAGAACTTCTTCTTTTTTTATTATTATTATAAGTTTTATTTGACAAGACCAATTCTTGTTGTAACTGTGATTGTTAAGGCCCGCGCAGCCGTCTTATTTTATTTAGTACTAAATTAATTTAAGAAAATAAATCACAGCGGCTTATTTTCTTAAATTAATTTAGTACTACAGTAAATAAAATAAGACGGCTGCGCGGGACTTTACTATAAACTGCCTGGCTCATTAAAGATTCTTAGTCTTATTTAAATAAGATAATTGATCACTAGAGTTTGCTATGGATGCAGTTTTTTTAAAATTTAAAAGCGGATAGAATTTTAAGATTGGATCGGATTTCTTGTCGTCTTTTGAAAGAAAAAGAAAATTTATTAGTATGAAATTGTCCTTTTAATTTTTCCTTCGTTTTTCTTCATTTTTTTTTTAATTGGTGTGTTGTGGGCATGACAGAGGCCCGCGCCTGGGGGGCAATCGCGGATTAGCGGACTTGGCCAGGCCGACCCCGCTTAAATGGGTCTTACTATAGTTCTTACTATATTTATATTTATTCAGAAATATCTTACAAAATTAA
Organism: Ecdyonurus torrentis; assembly: GCA_949318235.1. Lineage (NCBI taxonomy): Eukaryota > Metazoa > Arthropoda > Insecta > Ephemeroptera > Heptageniidae > Ecdyonurus > Ecdyonurus torrentis. The sequence continues at coordinate 1,105,442 of OX439137.1, read as the reverse complement.
AAAAAAAACATTTTTTTATCATTACTGTTTATTTTTTACAATGAAAAAAATGCAAGGAAAAAAAAATTACAAATTTTTGAAAGGTCGAGGTTTAAGCCTGACAATATGTCTGGCCCTCTCTTACACCTAACCCCAAATATAAAATATTTTTAAATTGCATCATGGCAGCCATGGTATCTTAAAAAAATATTAAAAATATTTCAAGACAGAAAATTGTTAATTTTTTAAATGTATATTTTCTAGCACGGATGATAAGGAAAAAAAACACGCCCAAGTTGGATCTTTGTTCATTAGAGAGATTTACATAAATTTGAACTTGTTGCAACAAGGAGAAAGCATTAATGAATTCATGACTAAGGTCACAGATTGTGTGGTCACACAATACAGCTTTGAAACCTTAAAGAGCAGCTCCGGTAATAAAATTTCTTATAATTTTTAGTAAAAACTTCAAATAAACATTTTAGCGCCTTTTTTTTTTTTTTTTTTTTTTTGTTTTGTTTAGTTTTAAGGGGGTAGGTGACCGACTGATATCTCGCAAACTAGGACGGTTGCGAATAATAATAATAACCAAAAGTAAAGATGAAATATTACTTAAAAATTTATTTATGTCAAATATGTAAAAACACGATCAACTATTTAAGTTATTACACTTTAAAGATAACATGTAAATGGGGAAATTTAAATTTGAGCGGGAAATTTTATACAAATTAGAAACTTTTTTACAATTGAAAATATCATTAAACATTTTTTTGACATAAAAAAATATATTTTTAATTTACTTGATTTTATTTGAAAATTATAGTATTTGTTTTATTGAAATTTAATTATGTACAAAAAATTATTGGGAAAATATAGTTCTTCTTTTAGCGATTTCCAATCCGAGTCGGTCCCCCACCCCCTTAAGGAAACACACTCAAATATTTTATATGGATAACAAATATTATTATAATACGCAGTGTCATGATATGTGTGTTATAATATCTAAATTCTTAAAAAAAAGTTGTGTTTTAATTGTAATTTGAATCCAAAATATTGTGTAAAAGCATTCAGGTTTAGGCTGGCAAATCCGGAAACATTTCAACCTTGATTTTCCACTGATATATTTGCTCGATTTTATTTCCGTTTAGATTCTCACAAAGCTAATGATATGTAGAAAAAATACATGGCCACACAGCACCGGCATCTTTAAGTGAAGTCATTTGTGTTGGTAGATGAAGTCTCAGTACAGTTTTTATTCGCGCCCGATTATTGCTATATAGGAAGGACGGCTAGGACGTGGAAACTAGCACGAAAAATAGGTCCTAGCTACCCAAGGGGCTTCATCAATCGAACCATCTGTCAGCACTACGACTCTCTTTTGCGTTTTGAGAAGAAGTTATAAATTTTTTAAAAAAATCGAATATTGTAAATTTTCTATTTTTGAACATTATAAATCCCAAAGTTTGCAACTTTTAATCCCAGTTACTCCTGCTTATATACAATTTAGTGCCCTTTTTCTTACATGTTCTTTGTTTTCGATTTAGATATTTAATCTTTTCTATCAATTTTTTACCTTCAGAAAATTACAGTGAAATTTTGTGCATGCAAAATCTGTTTTAACTAAAGATTTCTAAACCAATCAGTTAGCGGTTTTCCGGTGCGATCAGAGGTATTCCTTACCAAAACTTCATCTCCCAACTTTAATCACTTCACTTAAAAATTCCGTTTTTTTATGGCCAGAGGTCTAATTTCTGCATATCATTAACTGTAAGAAAAAAAAAGTGCACACAAACCAGCGGAAAATAAACACTGAAATGTCTCCGGATTTGTCGGCTCAACCCTAATAAAAGAATATAAAACAAAGATATTTATTTATAATTAGCAATGCAAAACCACGTTATTTTACATAAAAATTTTTTATTTATTTTTCAGGGGTGCTCTGCCCCCCGCACCCCCAAGCAGGGAGCTCTTACCTGCACCCTCCCCCCTTTGCGGCTCGCGATTCGCAAAAGTTCTTTGGGCAAACACCAAGCTATTGTTCTATAGCGAATTTCCCGCTCTACATACCGTAAGTTTTTCATTGACTATATTAAATTTTTTCTTAAAGGCGTAAAACCCCTTGAACAAAAAAGTTGCGTAGTATCCTAACAAACCTGTAAATTAACGTTGATTTGGCCGTAGTCATTGATTTCTAATTTATTTAACATTCACAAAATGCCACTGGCGGTCACTGACGTCACAGCTCGCCCGGTTTACGCGCGCGTGGATCAGCTGTGGGCGAGTTGTGACGTCAGTGACCGGCAGTGTCATTTTGTAAATGTAAAATAAATTAGAAATCAATGACTACGGCAAAATCAACGTTGATTTACAGGTTTGTTAGGATATTACGCAACTTTTTTTGTTCAAGGTGTTCTACGCCTTTAACGATTTGATGAATTTTATGTATTATTATAGCTTATACGTACTTTTCAATGCTTCAGGACAATTGTGAACAAGGATTCTGAGAAAACAGAACAACAAAGTAGTTCAAGTTCTAAAAAGGCTAGGTAAGATTAAAGAATCAATACGATCAAATAACGTTGAGACGAATATATTATAAATTGTTAACTTTTAACATGAATATTATATTTTAAGGTACTAATTTAAGGTAGCGATGTTGTCGTAAAATATAATTTAAAATCCCTTTTTAGGTTCATAATGAACCAAGGAACAATTCTCTATACTCCAAAAAGGTTCAGCTCAAATCAAATCTTCCGTAAATTAGCGTTAGAAGTCGTTGGGTTACGCCCCCTTTTACACGTAAAACATACAAAACTTCAAGCTCCCCGTGTTCAAAATTTTTCTTGATCAACTTCCAAACAAAAAATACTAGCGTGTTCTCTAGATAAAGTTTTAACGAATTTGACTTTTTAAACGATTTTTACTAGACATTTACAGAGAAAAAATTATTGAAGATTGCATATTCAAAATAACATGGGTTAATTTGCGATAATTTTTTTCTCGGCAAATTCGTTCTAGAAAAATTTGAAAAATCATTTTTCATTAAAAATCAACACGAAGAACAAGTTAGTATTTTTTTTAACCGCTGAAAAAAATTTGAAGCGGGTCAAAATTGGGGTCCAAATATAGTTTCATTAGCATTAGGGGGCGGGGCATTTGCGATACTTTGACGCTCTGTTGTGACGCAAGTTTTTAAGATACAATTTTTTTTTTATTTCATTTTTGGGTACACCAGCCTTAACTTTATTCAAAGTCATAATAAAAAATTTCCACTCCTACCCTAAAGTAGTACCTTAATATAAAATATTTCTTGGATCTGTTACATTTATATTTTTATGTTTTTAAATATAAATGTAGTCGATTTACCGTTCGTGTGACACTAAGTGTTCACAAACATACATTTTTTTATTTACAATTTAGAAAAAAAAAAGTATAATTGTTTCTATTATATCAAAATATTAACCCCTAATAGAGCTTTTTAGTGGGATGTGGAAGCAGTCACTCCTAGTACCCCCCTCCTTATCCTTCACCCTGCCCGATCTGCCCCTAGCTTATGTATTTATAGTTTTTTATATTGTCTAAAATATAGGACGTATCCGCAAGACATAATTAAATACGCTTTGCTTTAACGATATAGTACGTGAAGTAATGAATAAAGTTGATCAAAATAAAACAAACCTAGTTTCTGTGTTTTAATAAAACTCGTACGTCCCTGGTATGCATATGACTTCACGGTGAAGAAGGTGAAGCTTCCTTTTTAGCTTCACTTCATTAAAAAGCAAAGTGAAGCGGATTTTTTAAGTTCAACTTCACGTCAACTTCACAGTTGGAGCAAAAATGAAGCGTAAGTGAAGTTCACTTCCAACTTCACTTTTTAAGCATAGATGAAGCAGAAAGTGAAGCAAAGGAGGCAGCTGCTGGCTGTAGACGGTGAGACAGCGCTGAGCTGGGAGCGAGCGAGAAGAGCGAGGCGACTGCAGCTGCAGAGAGTGTGTGTGAGAGCGGAGAGGAAGTGGACGCCAGTCTACAAGCAAGTAGCAAGCTAGTAGCCCGTTACCGGGAAGTACGTGTGTGATATAATTTGCGTTTATATGACGACTGATCACTTTTCGTAAAACGTGAGTAAATAATGTGTATAAGTTCCAGTTATTTTGTCATATTTTTGCTGATATAAGAATTGTTTTTGTTTCATGCGCTGTTGAGATTGCCACTTCTGGGAGGAAAATGAAAGATTTTATTTATTTTTCTGTACGTAGATGTGTTGCAATATATATAAAAAAAAAGCATAAAAGTATTATTATACATTATTTTATGATTTGCTGGTAGTTATTAATAATTAGAAATAGTAGCTCATTTGCATGTCAATTGTGTGCTGTGTATAGTTTGCAGAATGCAGAAAAGTGAGACCGTTATTATTTGGCACCAAATGTTTTCAAAAGTCCAGGAGTGACCAGGTGCATGCTGTGAAGCCAGACAGAACCAAACGATGCTGATTTCCGCTTCATATACTTCTTCCCCTGTGCCTCATTTTCGAGCTTCATAATGAAGCTTCATTATGAAGGAGTCATCTCAACTGCTCACCGTGAAATCACCATGAAACTTACTTTTAAATAATATATGAAGGTGTAAATGAATTCACGGTGAACTACTAATGAAGTCCTTTGTCTTAGGGGGGTAATTTGAAAGAAGAAAAGTAGTGGATAAACTTAGCATAGGCAAATATTTACCTGCAAAATTGACGTTTTATTTAATAAAACAAGAAATAAAAAAAAAATCAATTTCCAAGCTTTTGCTGACTGTGTCGTGATTTGTTTACATCCGATTTTCAATTGTCTTCTGGGGTCTGATTCTGTAACTTTTTCGCTTTGTTGCAACAAACAAATTTACATAAGATATCGAATAATTTCGTTCGTTATGAAGTTACAGAATCAGCTCCCTGGATTTCAGACGATCTCATTGTTTAAAGTGGCGGCCAATAATTTTTTTAAACTGGTAGCAGTTGCATGAAATCCAGAAGACAATCGAAAATCGGATGTAAACAAATGACGTCACAGTTGGCAAAAGGGTTGGAAATTGATATTTTTTTTATTTCTTCCTTTAATAAATAAAATATCAATTTTGCAGATAATTGCCTATGCTAAGTTTATCTACTAATGTTTCTCTTTCTTATGACGCATTCATACATAGGGGTTAACTACGTGTAGACTTCATCATTATAGTAAATAAATATTCAAATAGAAAACTATTATTATACAAATTGTATGTTTTTTTGACGGCTGTCTATCTCTCTCTCTCTCTGTCTGTATTTTAGTTATCATATGATGATCCTAAAAATATATAAAATAATATATTATATATAAATTACATTTCTTTTAATTTCTATACAATAAGCAAAATTGCAGTCACACAAACACAGTACAATATTAAAACAGAGGGGACGATTTTTTGTGTGCATTTTAGTTATTCTCATTATATATTTTAAGTAACAAGGAAGTGATTTTCTAAGAAAATATCGAGAGTTACTCAACGTTACACTCTTTCACCCTCACCGCTAACATGCGGTTGTAAAACACATTCTTTCCTCACCCACTTCAAATGCACCGGCATTTCACACTGGGAGATATGGGAGGTCTCAGAGTCTTTTCGGCCCAACATCGATATATTTAGTGTAAACATAATTGCTGTAATTACACTAATTACATGATATAAGATAAAGATATAAGATAAGATAAATAAGAAATGTCTTTAAATCTCGGATGTACTTCAGGTTCATTATTTACAATGGTATTTCAAAAATAAATTCATAAAGGTCTGTAAGAGGGCTGTTCTGATTGAACGGTGGTTAAATTTGATTCTTATTCTAAACAAATGTCGATAAAAAGCAGGTTAAATTTCAAATTGAAACAACTAAAAGTAGATTAACCCCTGTAAGCTGCAACCTCTAGTTAAACCTTGGTTATCTTTTTTTAATTGTTGCAACAATAAAAATAACAACTTAACTACGGTTTAACTACTTAGTTAGCGTTGCAGCTTACGGGGGGTAAGTTCCGAAATTTGCCTCTCCTGATTAGCAGGATTGCTGGTTTAAAGAATTCTCTATGACTGACTATTTTACTCTTTTAATGCCTATATTGATGGTTTATTAGTAGTTTTAAATAAAAAAACCCGTGTCAGTATTTCCAGATTTTATTTTTCATATGATTAAGTATTTAGTATGATTAGTATTTTTTTAAATTTATTTCCTATATTTTTGTTAACTAGTTTGCACTTCATTAAATGTTTAACTGTATAAAATTGTATTTTTTTAAAATTTATTTCCTTTATCTTTGTTAAGGGGGTAGGTGACCGACTGATATCTCGCAAACTAGGACGGTTGCGAATAATAATAAATAACACAAAGTAAAGAAGAAATGTTACTTAAAAATTTAGTTATGTCAAACATGTAAAAACACGATCAAATATTTAAGTTATTACACTTTTAAGATAACATGTAAATATGGAAATTTAAATTTGAGCGGGAAATTTTAGTCAAATTAGAAACTTTTTTACAATTAAAAAAATTATTAAAAATTTGTTTGGTATTAAAAAAATATATTTTAAATTTACTTGATTTTATTTGAAAATTATAGTGTTTGCTTTATTGGAATTAAATCATGTACAAAAAATTATTGAGAAAATATAGTTGTTCTTTTAGCGATTTCCGGTCCAAGTCGGTCCCCCACCCCCTTAACTAGTTTGCCCTTCATTAAATGTAAATGTTTACTTGTATAAAATTGTATTTTTTTAAAATTTATTTCCTTTATTTTTGTTAACTAGTTTCCCGAGTGACGTTAAAACCTACAAGCTACCTGAAACTGCTGACCAGGAGATTGGTATTTTGATAATATACCATACTAACGAACAGAAAGAAAATGCTGAAAAGATGAAGAAATATTTTAAAGCATTTCAGTATAAAACAATATTGCTTCCTGAAAGGAATATTGAGAACTTGGACCCAAAAGGTAAATAATTCGGAAACAAATTCGTTCCAGCAATATGAAATAAAATTTCAATAGCATGAAGTGCATTCGTAGTAACTTAATTATTATGGAAAGAAGAAATTAATCTACTTTTTACACTATTTTGGCTTTTTTTTTTTTTTTTTTTTTTTTGGTAATACATCATATGACAGAATGTAATAAAGTTACTTTTAAGAAAAAATTATGCATTGGCATTATTTAAATTAATGTAAAATATTTTAAATATTTAATTATTTTAATAAATTTAGGCTATCTAAATGTTCGTATCTCTAACTTAATTATTTTAAATAGTGCACATTATTTCGTCCATGCAATGGTTAAATCTCCTTCAAGACATAGCTTTAGCATAGCTGGAAGGAGGTTTAACCATTGAATGGATGATTTGATATTATTATTATATTTTTATATTATTGTTCATTTTATTGCTTATTTTTTAAATTTATTTCACTATATTTTCTACTTAACAATTTATTTTTTAGTTGTGCATTGTATTTAAATAATTTAGGACGACAAGAGATACATCTGTATGCAAAGATGCAAATTGTGTATGTTTTTTTTAGCGCGGATCAGACAACAAATTTACTCATACAATTTACATTTAATAGTCAAGTAATTCTAGCAATCTGTCAAAAGTTCTGTATTTTTTCGTTTTATAAAACTCGAAATATTTCTTTAAAGGCCGGCGCAGCCGTCAATCGGTCTCGGTGCGAAAAGAACCGATTGGAGAGCGATTAGCTCCGTCCGATAAGGTAGCGCAGCCGTCATGTTATCGGAGCATGGTTACAAGTCCGATTGAGAATTCCCGAGTCAGCCCGAGTCAGCCCGAGTGAGCCCGAGCGCTAGCTTTCCGGCACTTCGCATGCGCTTGATATGTGACGTCACACTTTTTAATTGGCTGTCGCTCGCTTTGCTGTATCGCACACATTCTATTGGAAGCGGTATCGCGCGCGTTGTCGCAAAAAGTTAGAAATTTTCTAACTTTGTCGGACTTTTTCGCACGGGCCGACAGAGTTAAAATTGCGACTGCATGTCCCGTTATCCAAAACTAACATCCAATAGGAAGCGAGCGATAGCTATGAGAACGATTGACGGCTGCGCCGGGCTTAACTGCTCAACTTTTTTTCTAACCACTATAAAAATTTAATTAATGAATTTTCTTTTCATTTTAGAGTTTTTAGAAGATATGTCTCACGAACACTGCTTAATTGTAGCTGTGTTGGCACCACTCAAATATAAAATCCACCAATATGAATCAAACAATGGTATAAATATAAATTATCCTGCTGAGTTTGTCAAATTCAAAAAAACATTTATTAATATTCAAGATATCTGTAAATTATTTGGTGAAAGTTACATTGGAAAACCAAAGCTATTGTTGTTCTGCAATTCAGATAACATATCTGTAAGTATAATCTTTATTATTTATTTTTTTTTAATAAATATTCTGAAAATAATTAGTTCCCGCAAAAGATTAAGCCACATATGTAATAAGCACAAATTAATTAAGTTGATGCAAAAGTATTATATAAAGTTGTAAAATATTTGACATCTTTTTAGTCTGAACGAAAATAGTTTATCATGTTTTACTAAAAACAAAGGTAATCTTAAATTGAATCTTTTATACAAAAATCTAGACACAACTTGGAAAACTTGATATTTTAGTCAAGTTTGGAAACTGATCTTGAAGTTTGTTTTTAAAGTTTTTAAAAGTAAAAAATATATATATATATTTTTTTTAAATATTGAGGCTTCATGGATACCATATATTATGGAACTATAAGTAATATATTTGACATTCAGTAGGTTTGATAATATTCTCTTTTTTTTTTTTTTTTTTTTTTTGATGCGGTTAAAAACTATATTTGACTCAAAAAGCCTCAGTCGATTTATCGTTTTACCACTATTGTATTGCCCAGCCGCCCCCCTCTGGAATGCACGCTAGAAAATGGGCGATACATTAGTGGTAAAACAATAAATCGACTGAGGCTTTTTGAGTCAAATAAAATAGACATTTTTTTATTTAAAAATTCTTTGTTGAAAAAAGTATGATATCTTAGCAAAAAAAAAAGTAATAAAACTTTACAAAATTGTATTTTTACAAAAAAAAAAGCCTAAATATTAAGGGGGGGTTCAACCATTGGATTTCCAATTAGTCAGGAAGAAGAATGGCTACATCCATCGTAGTTTCTTTTGGATGGCTTCTTTTTGTACTTTCCTTATTTACCCTTGAGCCAGTCTGAACTTGGGCTTTAAGAACCATACCATTCAGGTCTTTGTGAAAATTACATAAATTTTAAAATAATCTAAAAATTTACCAATTTGTTACCTCTTCAGTTTCATAAACTTTTAAATAAATTTTTTTTTTAAAAAAAAAGGAGACTGCAAAGGCTATACACAACTTAGATTTATTATACAATTTTTACCAATTAAATGCTATTAATTAAATAAATATTACCATACCGATACTCTATAAAACTAATAATACACTAACTACTGTCTATTTCAAAATTATGAGTTTTCAGGACCGTATACAATACCGTAGTTCGGATATTACGGCTGCAACATCACAATCATCGAATCAACCTAAGGTATGTATATATGCATATGTTAAGTAAAATAAGATATTAATATATATTTAAAGGAATAGACCGGAGAAAAACATAGGCATTTATATCACAAAACACTTGATGGGAGTTACATAAATAGCATTAGTTTGTCTCAAAACCCAACAGTAGCCCCGTAGCAGTGACCAGAAAATTCAATTTATGCAACCTGCACAACATATTCATACTAATTCTTGCATGTTTCTGACGTCATAAACATGAATTTTTACGCAAATTGCATACTTTACAGTTTTTTCACGTTCTCTCGTGGGGCTACATTAACATTCTGGTAAAAACTGTCATTAGTTTTGAAGATCCCATTTCGTGTTGTTTTATGTGGTCTATGCCTTTAAGCATTTTAGCGAAGCTGGTAAGTAAAATATTAAAGGTAAATGGGATCATGTTCAGGCAGACGGCGATGCGTTTAAATATATGTTTGATGATGTTTAAAACCATTTCTAAGGTGTTTAAAAAGTTTTGAACCAGTATGGGTCACCTAGATAATCCTTAGCTTTAAGTAAAAAATATTCAAAAACTGAAACCAATAAATTATTTTAGTTTTTGACTTTAAACTTAAAGATATAAACAGATATAGCAATGTGCCATATCTTTATTTGAGATAGATAAAGTTCCATGAGAGAATATTAAATTAATTGATAATGAAATAGTGCTGTGAATAGAAACTGGTTCACAGCAAACCGGTTTCTTATTGATTCGATTAACCGGTTTCATTGAAACCTTGTAAACCGGTTAGTCGGTAGTGAGAATCGATAAGCACTTTCACGATTTTAGAAATCAGTAACCAAGTTAACAATTAATAATTTTGGGAATCGTCAAGTAAATTTGCGATTTTAATATCAATAAGTTTTGAAATTTAATTTATTATTTTATTGAATTTTAGAGTATACCATTTTAAAACATCATTTTAAGATGCATTGAAAAACGTATAATAACTTCTTCTTTTTTTTCTAAAACCTTTTTTTTATATATTTTTTTAATAATGATGAATATCTTTGAACGCAGTAATGCAAGTAAATTCATTTGTAAAACTCTTTTGAGTAATTTTTTTATAAAGAAAAAAGTATGAAAACAGGTAATTTGCAATTATTTGTGTAAATAATAAGCAATTCTAATATTTTCATTAATTAAATAAGCAATTTTGATATTTTTTAAAATTAATTACTAATTAGAATTCTTTTTCATAAAATCGATAATAGGATCTAATGATTATTTAACTTCAAAAATCGTTAACAATGTTCCCGATTTTAACGATTTTAAAATCGATAAAGATTTGAAGCGATGTTAACGATTATTTAATCGATTAAAATCGCTTTATTTTGCAATACAGTTTACGTTTACCGGTAAGGTTGCTTAACGATTAACCGGTTTTGAAATTTTTAGCGATTATCTACAGCACTATAATGAAATAATAAATAAGTAGACTTTGTTTCAGGATTTAATAATAAAGCATCTAAAGCAAGTCTCCATGCACGAAGGACTATTTAATTATAATTAGACTACAGATGCAACCATAAGTATAATAACTTTATAGTAACGAAATAATAGTTAATCTTTAGGTTTTTTAGTTCTTAGAAAATGAATTAAATATTGGAATTCAGAGTGTATATAGAAGAAAATAATCAATATTTAAGACCCAGTGTTTTCCAACTACTTAAACACCTTAAAAAATGTTTTAAACAATTATTAAACATAAATTCTTACAAGGCAACATCTGGCTTATTTGCCACCGTTTCCCCTATAAAAGCAGATTCCTAATTGCGTGAAATAAAAAGTTTTTTTTACGCGAGAAATAAAGAAGCGTTCTGATTGGCTACAGCAGGCTAGCTCTTTTCTTTTCACGCGAGCACCAAGTAAAAAGATTTTTCCTTTCTACGGGAAAGTTTTACCGACAAGGAAATAAAAACGTTTTTCCCGCGAAGAAAGAGTGATCGCATACGTTTTTGTTGGTTTTGACACCCCCATTCATATTTGCCATCAAAAATTAATAAATATATGAGTTATTTATTCTCTATGAATTTAAAAAGATGGCTAGGTGATAAATAGGTGTTTAAAGTAAACTGACCTGCAAAGTTATCAATCATCTTGATAATATAGAGGATGCCCCATACACACTCCGTGGTGATGACATCGTGGACATTAGTTTTGTTGCTACCGCGCGTGTGTCAAACAGCAAAGATGTCAATATTGTATTTAAAATTACAATCACTCATTTTTAAAAACAATATATAATTAAAAGTATGCAGAAATGACAACTGTTCTAAATTCATATTGCTCACAAAGCTGTTCAGCTGTGAAATCTGCTGCATTTAGCTTTCTTTTTGCGTGGTTGCTCTCGCTATTAGAAATTTATTGTGGACTGCATCCTTTTTGAAGCTTTACTTTTCATTTCAAACTTTACATTTCATGCAATTGTGAATCAATCTTAATAAAAGCATTTATTATTTTTTTTTTTTTGTTATTAAGAGAATGTATAATAATGTATAATATATATGTATGTATACAAAAATGATAAACATGTATTTAGATATATGGTATATATTTATTATGTATTTAGGATATATATATATATATATATATATATATATATATATATATATATATATATATATATATATATGAGCAGCTACATACTATATTATGTTCTAAGAAAGAACAGTTAGTAGAGCGTTGCCTTTAAGTTAAGAGAGAGAGCGGTTCAAGTCCAAATCATGGCTAAGTTTTTAATGTTTAAAATATTTAAAAAGAAGCGCCAAAATTCAACTATATTTAAAATCAGCTGTTAGCAACCATGTTCAAACTACTATAAAATTTGTATAAATAATTTAAATTTACTATGGTTCGTCTGTGAGTTGCAAATAAATAAAAATTATTTATAAACTAAGGACAAAAATTGAAAGTACCGAAATTCGTCTTTTGTAACCTTATGCATTTAAAGTATGTTTATTTTTACGAAAGATATCAAAAAACATAATAAATTTTTAGAGGATAATATTTATTTTAAGGAACCTAAGATAAAGGAATCAGAATCATCAAAAGGAAAGTTGACACCAAACTCTGATTTTCTTGTGGTTCATAACATTCCAACAGGTAATTTTTTTCTCATTTTAATGCACTCTATTATATAGTTTTTATATTTTACTTTTTACTTTTTTTTCCTATCTATCTATCTATCTATCTATCTATCTATCTATCTATCTATCTATCTATCTATCTATCTATCTATCTATCTATCTATCTATCTATCTATCTATCTATCTATCTATCTATCTATCTATCTATCTATCTATCTATCTATCTATCTATCTATCTATCTATCTATCTATCTATCTATCTATCTATCTATCTATCTATCTATCTATCTATCTATCTATCTATCTATCTATCTATCTATCTATCTATCTATCTATCTATCTATCTATCTATCTATCTATCTATCTATCTATCTATCTATCTATCTATCTATCTATCTATCTATCTATCTATCTATCTATCTATCTATCTATCTATCTATCTATCTATCTATCTATCTATCTATCTATCTATCTATCTATCTATCTATCTATCTATCTATCTATCTATCTATCTATCTATCTATCTATCTATCTATCTATCTATCTATCTATCTATCTATCTATCTATCTATCTATCTATCTATCTATCTATCTATCTATCTATCTATCTATCTATCTATCTATCTATCTACCTACTTATCTTGTCTATCTATAAATCAAATCTCTGCAGTTGCGATTTAAATTCAAATGCAGCTGCATTTCAACATAGTATCTACATTTTTCGCGAGATAGCACTTATGATTCACTGTCGATGTGCATTTGGACTTAAAATATTTGTCTAACGAAGCTGATGCATAATATCTTAATATATTTATTGTTTATAACTTATAATTTTTAGTTTTAGTTGATATATGAGTCTTTAAATTTACTGCACATTCAATTTCTTTTCTTTTTTTCATTAGAGCACATTGGATTGTTTTGTCAAGAATTGAGGTTAGGTGTGAATGGCAGAAAACACATGCTGGAAGTGATACAGGACTTTACAAAAAAAATTTCACTACCTGAAGATGCACTTTTGCCAAGAATTGAGTCTACCTTACGAAAACAATGGATAATAGCATTACCATGCAAGTATGGTAAGTTAAATAGCATTACCATGCAAGTATGGTAAGTTAAATAGCATTACCATGCAAGTATGGTAAGTTAAATAGCTGTTATTTTTTAGAGTTATTTCTAAACTGAATTATTTACATAATAACGTTCATATTGTTATGTTATTCTGCAAAGTAAATGGTTTATTTTTAAATATTAAAATAATAATAATCAAATTATAACTTTTTACCATAACTAACTAAATAAATAAATAAATAAATAAATAAATAAATAAATAAATAATCGTCTTTATTCAAAATAATGCAAGGAAAAAAATTTACAAATTTTTGAAAGGGCGAGGTTTAAGCCTGACAATATGTCTGGCCCACTCTTACACCTAACCCCAACAGAAAAACATTCATGAAATTATTTAATTACATTTAAAATTTTGATCAGATGGAATATAAATACTACGTAATAAGAAAAAAAATAATATTAGAAAAAAAATAAATATATATAAATATTAGAGAAAAAAAATAAAAGTTTTATATCACTTTATAGAAAAAGATGTATAACAAAGGTGTTGAGGAGAAAAAAATAAAAACTAAAATAAATAAATAAAACTAAAGTAAAACTAAAACTAAATAAAATAACTCTTACAGTATTGTTATTGTTAAAGGTTTGTATCACGTTTAATTAAGTTTAATTAAGTAATTGCATTGACACTATATCTTTATTGACATTCAACTTTAATGGCACATCTTGTCAGATGACAGTGTAAATAAGCAACAATTCAAACAAATGAAACTAATGGATCTAAAAATTTTATATAAATAAAGAAGAAAAAAAATTACATTACACTTCTTTTAACTATTTCTGCTTTATTTTATGTCTGAATTTTACATCATGTCAAATATTTATTGTTATTCAATATCAATGGAAATGCTAAGCAAGATCAAATCAAGTGATTTCGCAATTTATCTTCATAGCAATTATTCTTGGTCCCTAATTGGTCCTCAGCTTTTATACAAATTAACTGTTGCGTAGCAAGAAAACGCTTCGCTAACGTTGTCGCAGAGATAAGAAATCAAAAGATAGGAGATGGACCTATATGTTTATCTTTCCTATGATTTTAGAATTCTTCAACATATTTTCTTTTTGTTTCGAAACATCAGACTGTAATTGCAAATAACAATGCATTCTGCTCAGTAAAAGAATATACTTATGTTTCCTAATTTATTTAATTATAAAACATTTGAATAATTTAGTTTATTTTTTTGAATGTTTTGCAGACCCAACCACGCCTGTACTAAAGCAAAAGAACGAGTCCGTGGAAAAGAGTGCGGATAAGTCAACGTCCTCACTAAAGCATAACAACAAGTCCGTGAAGAAGAGTCCAGACAAATTCATGCCCTCACTAGAGCAAAACAACGAGTCCGTGGAAACGAGCCCACTTCAATCCACGCCCTCACCAGAGCAAAAAAACGAGTCCGTGGAAAAAAGTCCAGTTCAATCCACGCCCTCACCAGAGCAAAACAACGAGTCCGTGGAAAAGAGTCCAGTTCAATCCACGCTCTCACCAGAGCAAAACAACGAGTCCGTGGAAAAGAGTCCACTTCAATCCACGCCCTCACCAGAGCAAAACAACGAGTCCGTGGAAAAGAGTCCACTTCAATCCACGCCCTCACCAGAGCAAAACATCGAGTCCGTGGAAAAGAGTCCACTTCAATCCGCGCCCTCACCAGAGCAAAACAACGAGTCCGTGGAAAAGAGTCCACTTCAATCCACGCCCTCACCAGAGCAAAACAACGAGTCCGTGGAAAAGAGTCCAGTTCAATCCGCGCCCTCATCAGAGCAAAACAACGAGTCCGTGGAAAAGAGTCCAGTTCAATCCACGCTCTCACCAGAGCAAAACAACGAGTCCGTGGAAAAGAGTCCACTTCAATCCTCGCCCTCATCAGAGCAAAACAACGAGTCCGTGGAAAAGAGTCCAGTTCAATCCACGCTCTCACCAGAGCAAAACAACGAGTCCGTGGAAAAGAGTCCACTTCAATCCACGCCCTCACCAGAGCAAAACAACGAGTCCGTGGAAAAGAGTCCACTTCAATCCACGCCCTCACCAGAGCAAAACATCGAGTCCGTGGAAAAGAGTCCACTTCAATCCGCGCCCTCACCAGAGCAAAACAACGAGTCCGTGGAAAAGAGTCCACTTCAATCCACGCCCTCACCAGAGCAAAACAACGAGTCCGTGGAAAAGAGTCCAGTTCAATCCGCGCCCTCACCAGAGCAAAACAACGAGTCTTTAGAAAAGAGTCCACTTCAATCCACGCCCTCACCAGAGCAAAACAACGAGTCCGTGGAAGAGAATCCAGTTAAATCCATGCCCTCACCAGAGCAAAAGAACAAGTCCGTGGAAAAGAGTCCAGTTCAATCCACGCCCTCACCAGAGCAAAACAACGAGTCCGTGGGAAAGAGTCCAGTTCAATCCACGCCCTCACCAGAGCAAAACAACGAGTCCGTGGAAAAGAGTGCGGATAAGTCAACGTCCTCACTAAAGCATAACAACGAGTCCGTGGAAGAGAGTCCAGTTCAATCCACGCCCTCACCAGAGCAAAACAACGAGTCCGTGAAAGAGAGTCCATTTCAATCCACGTCCTCACCAGAGCAAAACAACGAGTCCGTGGAAAAGAGTCCAGTTCAATCCACGCCCTCACCAGAGCAAAACAACGAGTCCGTGGAAGAGAGTCCAGTTCAATCCGCGCCCTCACCAGAGCAAAACAACGAGTCTTTAGAAAAGAGTCCACTTCAATCCACGCCCTCACCAGAGCAAAACAACGAGTCCGTGGAAGAGAATCCAGTTAAATCCATGCCCTCACCAGAGCAAAAGAACAAGTCCGTGGAAAAGAGTCCAGTTCAATCCACGCCCTCACCAGAGCAAAACAACGAGTCCGTGGGAAAGAGTCCAGTTCAATCCACGCCCTCACCAGAGCAAAACAACGAGTCCGTGGAAAAGAGTGCGGATAAGTCAACGTCCTCACTAAAGCATAACAACGAGTCCGTGGAAGAGAGTCCAGTTCAATCCACGCCCTCACCAGAGCAAAACAACGAGTCCGTGAAAGAGAGTCCATTTCAATCCACGTCCTCACCAGAGCAAAACAACGAGTCCGTGGAAAAGAGTCCAGTTCAATCCACGCCCTCACCAGAGCAAAACAACGAGTCCGTGGAAGAGAGTCCAGTTCAATCCACGCCCTTACTAGAGCAAAACAACGAGTCCGAGGAAGAGAGTTCAGAAGAGTCAGCGTTCTCTGGTAAAATAAAACAATACATAATAATATTACAGATCATTGAGGTAGTGATGCTAGAAGCTAGAGTCCTTGCAGGTATATACAGGTTGGCCGAAAAAGCAAACGTTAATAAAACACTAAACTCAAAAGTTACTCTAAAGATGTTTAAAGAAAGTTTTGTTTTTTACATTTAAAAAACGAAAAAAAAAAAAAAAGACATAAGTTTTGGTATTGCATCTAGAGCATATCCCTTAACCCAATTTTATATTACAAAATCTAAGTTGCTTTAACAGATATTTTCTTTATCAAAACTCAACTCGTGATTTGAATATCCAAGAGACACAGCTTAGAAAACTGCGTTACAACCTCTTCATTTTACTTACACCTTCTTTTACCTAATTTTAAATAAGATGACTGAGCGATTAAATTAAAAGCTTTGCAAATTTACTTATTAAATTTTTGATTTTGTTAAATTTGTTATCTTGTCTATATTTGAATGGATGTACTTTAAGTATTCCTAGAACTTCAGGCTGATAATTTTTATTAATGACAGTCCCGAAGATTAGGAAATAAGGTAATAACTTGTTTCATATTCAAAAAGGGATTTTTCTTCATTACATTATGCAAGAGACGCAGAATTACAAGTAAAATTTTTCTATATCTTATTATATTTGTGTATTTAAATTGATTTTAAGAATATGCTTATTTTCACGTTTTTGTTATAATAAAATATTTCGATTTGTTGAATAGTTGGCCGCTATTGGTTATGCTGTGGTTGTGCTGTCGTGATCTTGGCAGTGCTAGTGATCACACGGTCTACATAAGTAGCCACGTGGTACTGGAAGAACATGCAGGCCCCTTAAAAACGTCGCCTAAGGCAAATTCTCAAGCTCAACTCATACGTACAAAGAAGTTTAGAACGAGTCAAGTTTCCGTGAAAATGAAACCTGTAAACACGGCCATAGTACACGTAAACTACCATGACTTAAATATTACCTAAACTTGATAATTTATTTACCATTAGGATCGATATGTGTCGTGTTCATGTACAGAAATAAAATCATAAAAATGCACAACAATAGAAAGAAAAACAACACAAAATGCCCATTCTCCTATCTGTTATTTCAGCGCACTGTTTCACTCATACCTGTAATTTGTATTATCAATAACATCCTGTCTAATTTCTTAACCAAGTCAACGCTCGTGTCACTCACCAAGTTTAACGATGAACCTCAGGCCTGGCCCTCCCCTTTCTTCAAAAAACTGATCATAAAGTATTTTTAATCTTTTTTTGGATAGATCTCATTTATACAAAATAGAAGTTCCAGTATAATTTCTTCATAATTCCCATACATTTCTCACAATTAATTTTTAACCATATTTTTTTGCCGTGAAATTTTAAATTATTGTTATTTAAATGGGCAAACCAGCGCCTAATTTTCTTGAACCAGAAATATTAATGAAATATAAAACAAAAAGTGATCGATAGAACTTGGAAATATCTATAACGTCACAAAGTTTTATAAAAAGTTGTCGTACCAAAATTTTTTAAAATTTAAAAAACAAAAACACAATGCTAATCATATGCAAATTTTAACCCTAATTATCTCGAGTCACAAATATTGTTTGAATATTCTGTTAACTGGAGCTCGTAGATCATGACATTTTTTAACCCCCTTAAATTTTTTTTAAAAAAAAATTGTCGAATTAATTTTGAGATATTTTACTTTTTTCTAGGTCTGAGGTGAATCCTAAAATAAACAACCAAAAACATGATCTCTAATAAATACAAATTTATTGATTATTTCCAACATAAGTGTTGATGTTTTAAAATCGAGCTGTGTTGCTTCAGATCACCTTAAGCAAAGTTATTTGTAAATGTAGAAAACTTTGTGTTTCAGATTATTATACATTTCACATTGAAATTGGTAACCAAATATCATTTTAATATTCAGAGATATATTAGTTTATTTTTATTATGCATTATTTTTATAATAAATAACAAAATAAAGCCCATGTGGTGTAGTGGTTAGCTAACCTGGTTAGCGTGCTCGTTTGCGTGCTCTTCTTAACTTGATGGGCTTTGCCTTTTTAATTATCCTTTTGACCAGTACTTATATGTTTTGTGACTTGACTCTGTATTGTGTGTAAACTTTTCTTGCTCAATAAATCAATATTATTATACATATATTATTATTTAGAAAATTTCAGAAATTATTTTATATATTTTAACCTATTTTTACTTTCATTAATTTAAAAAAATCTTCTAAAAATTAAATATTAAAAAATTATTTAATAAAAATATTATTTAAAAATTTAGAATTCTTAATTAATTATTAATTTGAAATTTTGGACAAATCTAAATTCACTTATTTTTGGGATTCACTGATATCCCAAAAACGTTTGGTAATTTTTTTATTAATTGTACAGTACTAAGTTAGAGAGAAAGAGAGAGAGATAGAGAGAGAGAGAGAGAGAGATTTATTAAAGCAACTTGGGAAGACTTTAAATCAGCGTATAGCATAAGGTTTGGCTTTGGCTTGCAAATTAGCACATATGTGAGCTAGAGAATTGCAAATTAAAACACAGTTGTAAGTTTATATTGACCTAAAGAAATAGATGTGAAATATAGATGTGAAATAGAATGATATAAATAGTAACACCTAACTAGTTTTGCCTCAAATATAGCACATTTTTATAAAACAAATCAATGAGATATTCTTTTTTTTTTATGTATATTAATATTTAATGTTAATATTCTATGTACGCCAAAAAAGGAACAATTTTGAATATTTACACCTTCATCTGCGCATAAAACTGTACATTTTACCACCGCCTAGATCAACTATCACATGACTGTACTTGTGACATACAACTAATACGATAAACAGGATAAACTAAAAATAGGCGCTGTTTGGCATCCTCTGTGTGATCTGCTCTGTTTTTTTTTCTCCTGCTTGCTTGTTTTGGCTACCTGACTCAGGGGAGGTATAAAGAAGGTGTCTAAATACATGCAAATGCAACACATCTCCGATATGTTTCACAAAAACTAAGACGTCCAGTTCTCATTGGTCGATTATTTCAATATTTCCACACCTTGCTCTGTTTAGTAAAAACTACTACGTCTTAAATTCTCTGCATAGAGCTGTATATATATAAACAGTTCCCGGCATGAGCTCATGCAAATATATATTATAATATAATACTCTCCGCTGATCGTAAAGTTTAAGATATAAACATCGCACACACTGGAAGAAGGAAAAGTATATTTTTGTCAGTGACGTCACTATATATAGAAGGCATTGATAGTCAACACGTGGGATAGATACAACCTTGAGTAGGCTTGAGTAACATTACTCGCTCGCTTGACTTTTATCATAAATGTGTTTCGTTTTGTATGCTTAGACTTTAGCACACATGATAGTGGCTTATCTTCTAGGAGTGGTGTGTGACCTCAAACCTCTACTGTATATTATTTTGCTGCTTTCTTATCTCGTAAAATTGGTAGAATTGATATATATATATATATATATATATATATATATATATATATATATATATATATATATTATACAGGGTGTTTATTTCAATTTTTACTTTTTCAGATGCGTTTTTTAATATGAAGTTTATTGACAAATAAGACTTATTATACATCAAATTAAAGCTTAAGTTTTGACATTTTGTTTTCTGTTTTTAAAAATGTGCTGTGTCGATTTTTCTTTTGATTAGATGCAAAACAATACGAAGTGCGATTTTTTCGAAAAACAGATAAACAGCGAACAGCATTTTACTAAAAAAATAAAAAGCCTCTTATTATTTTTTTCTTACTTAAAAGTAATGAAAAGCAATTGACAAAAGCTGCAAAGCAGTTTCTCCATGTGGGAACCTTTTCTAGCCCGGAAGTTGTCAAGTCAAAACTGTAAATCGAGTCACACGCATTGCGGAGCATCTAAGCCTTGATGGACTCGATATAGCATCAGTAATCCTGATGGCGTCGCTTCAACTCTGGGATATCTTGCAATTGAGTCTTAAACACTTTGTCTTTGACGTCCTACAAGAAAAATCAGGTGGGGTGAGGTCTGGTGATCTTGGTGCCCAAGCTGTGGGTCCATCTCAGCCAATCCAGCCTTTGTTTACATCAAAATCTGGCGCAATCTTGAGTTTTTTTTCTTAAAAAATGAACTCTTACGGCACTTACTAATTAAAATAAAAACCACTTGACATAACTCCTTTTTGTGAACATTTTTAAAAATGTCAAAATTCGTGCTTTAATTCTGTTGCAAATTGCAAAGAAAATTCATGCTGAAATCAGCATCTAAAATAGTAAAAATTTAAAAAAATACCCTGAATAATATTATATATATATATATATATATATATATATATATATATATATATATATATATATATATATATATATATATATATATATATATATATATATATATATATATATATATATATATATAGGCGCCAAGTTATATGCTTCGGCGATGCCCGAGCAATCATTAAAACAAAATCAGCGTTGCAGAGCAATCATTGAATTATTGAATCAAAATAATAAATTTATGAAAAATTTAAAAATAAAAAAAAGGACTTAAGTTTTTAAATATTGCGTGTTTGTGAGAGAGAGAGAGAGAGAGAGAGAGAGAGAGAGAGAGAGAGAGAGAGAGAGAGAGAGAGAGAGAGAGAGAGAGAGAGAGAGAGAGAGAGAGAGAAAGCTTCAAGTCCCAAAAAAATAATTTTTAATCGAAAATAATACACATTATATACCTGTGCTTCTACAGCTTTAAATAGAAATTGGAGGAATGTCACCGGTATGAAATATTAACAGGCACCAGATCTTGAGATACGTGAATACAAAACCAAACCATATAGAGAAAAAGGTACGAATCACGGCGTGATCATGTACTGATGAATATATAATATAGTACAGTATAAGTACATGAAGTAAAAATGAGTACCCCTAGTTCTTGTTTTTTTTTTCCAGTTGATTTAGATTTAGTGACCAATACAGGTCATTTTCGTCTAATTTCTGCTATATAGTTTTTGAAAAATATGTAGGGTTATACTGCGATATTTGCTATATAGTATATACACACAAACAAAAAATGAGTGTAATTTTACACTGCGCGGTGGTATTGCACTGCAAATGAGAAGTGTAAAATTACACCGCGAGTTTAAAACAAAATTACACTGCGCGGTTCAATTTTAGACTACCATGTTTTTATTTTTTTTATACCAGTAACAGTTTATTTTTTACACCAAAAATATATATTTATAAATCTTACAATTCTAATTCCAATTTAACCAGTGACGTAAAAAATATTATATCTGGCGTTGATTTATTTATTATATGGGAGTTATATAATTTTCACAACAAAATTTTAATTGAAATTTAATTGTTAATATAAATATATTTCTAACTTAATTTGAAAATATAAAAAAATAAAAAATTGAAAATGAGCATGGAAATTTTAAATAAAATAATCTTTTATGTACAAGTGTTTTTTTAAATTTATTTTTATTATAAAGTCAGACTTACAATTTTTTTTTATACAGAAGAATAACTTTGCAATTTTTTTATACATGTATCCTATTTTAAAAAGTCTGCATGATAATTTTTTTACAATAATAAATTATATATTATATTATATATATAATGTTAGATGGATTATAATTATTACAGAGAACTATACATGTTGATTGCTTTAAACGTTACACTACTTTGCATAGATTGAAACGTCAATTGTTTTTCTAAAAAACATAAATATAAATTTTTACTTACTACAACATAAGATTTATTCTACCGTTTTGTTACTAAAATATAAAAATTAATAAACTATTTTACCTTTAAAATTAAAAAATTAAATTTTAAATATACAAATATATACAGTCCATAGCAGTGCAGTGAGTTTTTGTTGCTATAATAATTAAAAGAAGAATAATCTTTTACTAAGTAGATAGGGAAATAAAATTATAAATTCAATAAAAATATACACAATTTAAATAGAACGCTACAAATGAAATTTTAAACAAGGCTTTGAATTTTGAGTTGAGAAAAAGGTAAGAAAGATTTTTTTTAATCTGTAATGATAAATTCCAATAATTTCCATTTTTGCATACATTTTTAAAAGCAAATATAATTAAAAAAAATGTTAGTAAAATAATGAAACGTATTTTAAGAACATAATAAATTAGAACATAAATTTTTGTATTTTAATTTAACCTCTAATATTTTTCAAAGCATTAAATTTTTATTTTGAAATAAAATAGTTGCACTTTACGTAGTTTACGTTAAATTGTGAAAAGAGGAAAAAAAACATCAACATTTTATGTCCAAAATTTTCTTACTTAAAGCCATAGACCACATAAAACAACAATTGCTTTTTAATGAATTAAAACGAAATAGGATCTTTAAAACTGATGACAATTTTTACCAGAATGTTAATGTAGCCCCACAAGAGAGCGTGAAATAACTGTAAAGTATGCAATTTGCGTGAAAATTCATGTTTATGACGTCAGAAACATGCAAAAATTAGTATGAAAATGTTGTGCGGATTGCATAAATTGCATTTTCTGATCGTTGATACGGGGCTACTGTTGGATTTTGAGACAAACTAATGTTATTTATGTAAATCCCATCAAGTGTTTTGTGATATAAATACTTATGTTTTTCTCTGGTCTATTCCTTTATTATTGGTATGCTCAATGATGTACCCATAGTAAACAGCAAAAAAAAAAAAAAAAAAAAAAAAAAAAAAAAAAAAAAAAAAAACTAAAATGTAATTATTTAAAAAATGTGACGTTATTTTTAAACAATATACAAAAGATTAAATATAAAAGAAATATGTTCTTTAAGATATCATATAATTACTATATTCTTAACTTATAAAAAAATTCAGATATGTGATACGTGAAAACTTAGAAATAAATCAAAATTCACACAATTTCAATATCACTTTCTTGTGATGAATCTGAATCATTGAATGCTTCACCAACTGGTTCATCACGAGTAAGAGCCTCCTCATTGCACAGCTTTATTTCTCGTTTGAGATCTTGCAGCTTGCCTCGAATTTCAGAGCCTTTGCCGCACTTGCTGCCCTGCTCTAAGGGGGTTATCCACTCCAATATTTCCCTGTAAAAAAAATAATAATAAAAATTAGCTACACAAAATAATTATATATAAATTAAATATTATTTTGAAAACGTGAAGAACTTTTTTATACGAATCTAAGTACTCTCCTTACATCTATATTAATTTTTTTTAATTAATAAAATAATTGTTATATAATTTACAATTGATTTATAAGCAAATAATTAAATATGAAAATTAATAAAAATATCAATATTTATATTAACTTATTTTAAAAAAATACATAAACAAACTTACTCTTTTACATATTCGTATGTACTACGAAGTTTTGTGGGATACTCGACGTTCAAATTCCAGAATGAGGCGAAGAGAAGTGCGAAAGCTAACTTGAAGTCCCCCACTCTAGTGACCACGACTCCATCCACCATAAGTGCGTATTCGTCACAGCTTCGATAAGTTGATCCTAAAATATTTTTTTTAAGATTTATAAATAGTTGCATTTTGTTATGATTATTATTTTAAAATATAATTATAGTAAATACATAATTAAAAAAAGGCATAAATTACCTAATGCAATGATGATTGGAGTTTGTGGGATACTTTTGCTGGCTTCGAGTATTTCATTACTTGCAGATGCCTAAAAAAATTAAAAATTCTGTTAGTATATATAAAAAGTAAAAATTTTCTTTACCTTAAATATTGAATTAATTTATACTTGAAAAATTAACTCAAAAAAAGTATATACATATAATATATATACGTGGTATAAAAAATTAAGTAAAAAAATTTTACTGTTGGTGTATATATAAATATATATATTATATTATATATTGCAATTATCTTATATTTTATACTTTATTTAAAAATAAATTTTTGTTCAGTTCTATTTTCTTATATTAAAAATTTAATTTAGGCATTAAAAACTAATATTATAATTATTATCAATACTTTTTTTTTCGTAATTTTTGCTTGTTTTATTGGTATAATAAATTTAGTAAAATAATGTTTATATGAAAAATTATGAAATCATCTTACCTCAAATAGTAACATCATTTTGTTCATTTTATTGCTGAAGAAGATTGTTATCATTTTGAGAAGAGCGATGAACTTGATGGTCAAATCAGGGGGTTGAAGTCTGCCGTAGAGTAAGTCCTTAGCAACAGCACATTTTCTGTGTTTAGAATAATATTCACAAAAATACTTGATAAGCTTGTCAACATTTGTTTCATTAATAAATTTGTTCAACTTATTCAGAGCATCTTGCCCAGTTAACTCAGTGAAATGTGCCAAAAATATTTGAGGGTAAAAAAAATATGGAAATCTATTTTTTATTTTAGATGCATTTTTTTTATTATTGATATATGATCGTGATGTTGCATATATAGCCATCATCTGCTCTAACAAATCTTCAATAATATCACTGTTTTTGTCAGTTGATTCTTCATAATGTTTTTTTAATTTTTCTACCTTCTCCATTTGGCTATCAGCTGTTTCACCTTCTGGTAATTTAGGATCAAAGTTAACTGTTCCCACTCTATCAGATTTACGACGTCTCTTTTCACTTTTCTTGTTATTTGTATTCAGATTATTTACAACATAATGATAGCGGTGCTTGAATGAACCTGCTAAACTTTCAACACCCTTTGAGAAATCACTGTCATCAATTTGATCATATAAATGGGGATATTCTTCACAACAACGTGTAGCTAGCTTGCGAAGAACGTGAAGCCCAGGATTATGAGTATAATGTTCTATCACTTGATCTATTACGCTATTAATTACAATACGTTTATATTTCTTTGCTATGTTTTGGGCTTTTAATTTATTTTGATGGCCAATTGCTTCAAAATCAATATTAAGTGAAACTGTAACCTCGTTTGCTGTTTTTGTATTTGACACATTATTATGTTGAAATGGCGGACGAGCTGTAGTTTTGGCTTTTCGCCAGGTAAGATACAGCTTATTAACAATACCCTCAGGTATGTGCTCTTTTTCAATTAATGTTTTCACACTAACAATTTCTTCACTGCAGTCACTGACATTATCAATTCCTTGTCCAACAAGTTTGTCCCTATATTGGACACACTGTTCGTCACTAAACTTTGGGCACACGTGCTTAATATATTCAATAAGATCCAGATTCTCCATATCTACCATAAAAAATAACAAAAAATATAGCAACACAATTTTAAAATGGGTTTATATTTTTTTTTTTCGTTTTTGTGCGTGGTTAAATAATTATTATTACATTTTCAAAGAAAATTAATCAAAAATACAACTTTAAAAATTATATACGTTAAAATTGTTCGTTACGTCATTCGTTCGAGCGTGCGTCCGTCCGCGGTCCGTCCGTCCACCAACCCTCCCACACGCCTCCCTCCCTCCCTCCCTCCCGCCCACCAAACCACCCACCCATTTATTCACTTAACCCATGCAAATGAATGAATGAATGAATAATTGAATGAATGAATGAATGAATGAATGAATGAATGAATGAATGAATGAATGAATGAATGAATGAATGAATGAATAAATGAATAAAGTAAAAAAAAATTAAAAGCAAAATAATAGCTAGTGAATGAATGAATAATGAATGACTAAATTAGTAAATGAATGAATGAATGAATAAATGAATGAATGAATGAATGAATGAATGAATGAATGAATGAATGAATGAATGAATGAATGAATGAATGAATGAATGAATGAATGAATGAATGAATGAATGAATGAATGAATGAATGAATGAATGAATGAATGAATGAATGAATGAATGAATGAATGAATGAATGAATGAATGAATGAATGAATGAATGAATGAATGAATGAATGAATGAATGAATGAATGAGTGAGTGAGTCAATAAACGAATGGGAGGGAAGACGACGGCCGTCAGACGGACTAACAGACGTTCGTCTGTCCGTCCGCCAACCCGCTCGCCAACCCTCACACCCACCCACTCACTCCCTCACTCGCTCATATTTCATTCGTTCATTCATTCATTCATTCATTCATTCATTCATTCATTCATTCATTCATTCATTCATTCATTCATTCATTCATTCATTCATTCATTCATTCATTCATTCATTCATTCATTCATTCATTCATTCATTCATTCATTCATTCATTCATTCATTCATTCATTCATACATACATACATACATTCATTCATTCATTCATACACTAAACGGACGAAAATAGCAAGTAATAATTATGCTATCTCATTTTTAGCACAATTTGTTCAATACTGAATAATTTATGCTATACTGTATAAATATACAGTATAGTAAAATAGTATAAATATTATGTTGTACAGCATAATTTGTTAAGATGTTTCAATTTAGCATCATTTATGCTATAATGATATAACAACAGCATAAATTACATAAATTTTTATTGCCGTGTAGGGATTTTTTTGCTTTATTTTTTTGTTTTAAATTTATTTTGCGTCTATTAAAAAACCCAACAATATTATACCACTTAAATTTTTTCATTTGTGACTAATAATTTTATTGTTTAGCTTGACATTGAAAACTGTATTGGATGTAAAAAAAAAAAAAAAAAAAAAAACAGAAACAGAAACTTTCAATATTAGTCTGCTTATAACTGTGTTTCACACGAAATTAGGTAGTCATAATTTTATTGCTTTACTTATAGTTAAAGAATAACAATATGAAAAGTCTTCACTGCTACTCTCTTTTGTTTTCTCTCCCCTTTTTCCTGAAAATCTAACAAAAGGTTTTCTGCTTTTCAATATACCTGCCAGATAGAAAATAATAAAATAGCCCATATAAAATTATACTTGTATCCTTCTTTTTTTCTTCTTTTTTTTCTCTCTCTTACACTTGTGGCGCATAAATACGCATTAATCATACGCAAAAAAAATTAAACAAGATATTTTTTACTATATTAACTGCCTAATAATAATTCATTCTTTTTTTTTATCAAACTATAAATTTTAATAATATTTAGAGAGAGAGAGAGAGAGAGAGAGAGAGAGAGAGAGAGAGAGAGAGAGAGAGAGAGAGAGAGAGAGAGAGAGAGAGAAGTTACGTTGTACCGCATATTAAAACAGTTTATTATTCAAAGTCATTTTATATTAATATGAATAGTCAATATTTATTGTAGAATGTTTAAGTGCTAAATAGTTGTGACCTGAAATATTTTCATAAGCAATCAAAGGGCAATAATCAATAAGATCATCGTTTTTAATTAAAACATCAACTTCGAGTTGACTTTCTATAGCAATTAATCCATAAGATTCTTCATAAAAGCAATTAAATACATCTGTTATGTAATATATTAGATTTGAATTTATAAATAAAATCTTTTTTATACGAGCATAAACTAATTTATCGGTTTTAAAATAAGTTGGTAGCCACATATTTGTTTCATACGTTGTTCCGTGCAACTCAATTTTATTTAGTAATGTACCCGTGTTACTTATATTCAGATGAACCAATGCAGCTTGTAATTTATTGCTTAATGAATAAAAATCTGATTGCAAATTTTCTTTACTATAGTGATTTATGTTGTTTTCACAAAGATTTTCTGAAGTTATATAGGCAAAATGTAACTGTTGTTTAAATGAAAATGTTTTTGTAATAGCTTTAAAGTTATTTGAATTTTTAGCGATTTTTTTAAACATCATGTGTTTTGATTCAAAACGCATTGAAAATAATCTTATTAATGGACCAAATTTTAACATTAAAAAGGGGTAGTGTCTGATAAAATGATGTTTAGGTTTCAACCTTACAGATGCAAATGTTGAGGATCTTAAATTTAAATATTTTTGTACAATGAAATATAATTGCGTAACTTGATCGTGACGTATATTAGGGGCGCATGAAATTTCACATATTGTTTTTAGCATAATATACATTTTCCATGCATCAGTATCTACGTTTTTTATTAAAGGATAGATAATAAGGGAAAATAAACGAATAAAAGTTCTATTTTCACTAGCTGATCCGTCTAATTTTAATGCATTAATTTTTAATTTTCGAGGTTTATTAATTTTATCACTACTAGAATATTTAAATAAAGAAATACGTCTGTTCAAAGTGTTGTAATCAAACCAATTTTTTAATACTAAGTCTCGAATAATTAAACACATGTCTTGATTTAGACACCCTTGAAATAAATCATGGTGCACACAAACTGGCATACCTGGGTTTGTTACGTGATAATCAGGTAAATCATTTAAAATTGAATCAATTACAACACCTTTTACGTGTTTTAATTTTTTTCGAGTTTTTCTTAAAACGTATTTTTTATGCGTTTTAGCTGTCCTTGATCGACCGACTATGCAAGGATCATCACGAAAAGAGTCCCTGTGAATTTCACAAAATCTGCAGAAGTAGAATGTATTAAATGATTGCACAAAGCCACCCGCGATAGCAGCGCCTAGGTTATCTCCAATTATAAAACGTAATTTCGGAATATACGTTTTATTATTTATTTTTATACCTACCATAGCTAAATACTTAAGATCGGAAACAATTTTGGCAAAAACTTTATTCATATTATATTTACTTGCTAACTTTGATTTGCAAACAAAAATTAAATGAATATTTTCGAGTCTGCTGCGAAACTCAGGTTTTAAATTTCCAATTGTAAAATATACGCCTAATGTTTTATGGTAGCATTTTGCACCACCTAATGGATTAGCAGGTTCTAATTCATCAGCAAAAACTAAGAGGTCTAGATCCTCGGTATTTTCATCGAAATTTTTTTTATACTTCAGTTTATATACTTCTCCATCTGTGTAGTCTTTTAAAATATTTTTAGTAGAATTTACGTTATTATCTCTACAAGATGCAATAAAATTAGGTTTTGATAACAATACTTCTAATGTATTTTGTATAGGTATGTAGTGATAGGTTTCATTTTTATATTTATCGTTTTTTCCGAGCAACATTTCTACTGGCTCTATAAAATTATAATTATCTTTGTAATATTGGAGCCTTGAATGTGACGTACCTAAATATGATAAAAAGTCACTGGTTTTTAAATTTTTAAAATTTAATGTTAAATACATGACATCGCATGATAGACAGCGATCGATAAAATCATCAATTTTTTCTATTATTATATTTTTATTTTTTAACTCGTGTTTAAATTTAACTTTAATTTGGTCGTGAATAATTTTTGTCATATTTCTGAGATCTTCTGCTATTAGCTGCACGGTAGAACTCGGCAATAAATATTGAGATTCTAATTTTAAAAAAAATTTTGCAAACTGATCAACTAATATTTTTGTTATATCATGAAAATTATACTCTTCGTACGTTTCTGACAAATTATCTGTATTTTCGTCATTTATTTCTACGTCACTTAAATTATCATGACTTTCAGATAAATAACTATTGTTTAAATTATCATTATTATTATTTGTATTATTATTTGGTATAGGGATAATGTTAAAATTACCTGCTCCTCTTTTGTGTCTGCTCAAATGAGTAGAAAAGCAATTTCTATTATATGCAATATAATCGCAATGCAAATGAGGACAGCATACAGATTTCGTGTTTAAGAAATGACTTTTTAAATGAGAAATCAAATTAGATTGTTCTTGAAATAATTTCGCACAAAGAGGTACGTTACATTGAAAAAGAACGTTTGTGTTTGTTTCCGTATGTAGCGGAGCAGGGTTGGTAGTTTTATGACACCGCCTCAGATGACTTTCATAACTGTTATATTTTTTACTTTTATAAAAACATCGAATATATGGACATTGATATTGAAAGTTTCTGTTTTGCACGTGTATTTTTATATGAGAATTAAATGCTGAAATATTTTTTAGCTTAACTGGACAATTAAAACAATTAAAGTTAGGCCCTGGATTAATTTCAATGCCAGCAATAAACAATAATGTCATTATTAAAATAAAAGACATTTTTACGTTACATTTATTTTTTTTTCTTTCCCGTATATACACATTTTTATATATTTTTTTACGGCCAATTTTATATGTTAAATTGAAAATTCCAATACACGAACGATAAGATAATAAATCTATACCCATTTTAAAATTGTTGTATTTTGTATTATTTAATATTATTTTTTACCATATATTTATACCTTTTTCTGTACTTGTTGATAATGCTAAAAATTTTAAAATATAATTATAATAAAAATCAGTTTTTCAACACAATTTAACTAAATAAAATCACTAAGCTCGAAGACACGTCTGTCATACAAGTCTCTCAAAGTATCACTGACTACTATTTCGCGGGGTTTTGTAGTGCGGGGGCAGGAAGATGAGCAAGCAGGCAGGCTTTTGGTGTGAAAGTAAGGTTTAAGAAAATGCGAGAAAAAATAGGGGAGGTTTGAAGGAAAGAATGTACAATCCAACGCAAAAAAGAAAAAAAAAGAAGAAAAAAAAAGCAACTTTAAATTAAATCATATAATTAAAATACAGTCTCTTAATTAAGAAAGTCATTTTTTATAAAAAAAATATTCAAAACATTAACCCACGTGCTTACCTAGCAGGTGTAAAATTTTTATTTGTAAACCTACCTTAGGTTTACCTGTAAAGATATAATATCTTCGATATAGTATAAATTTTCATTGTTACTTTTCTTTATTCTCTCTCTCTCTCTCTCTCTCTCTCTCTCTCTCTCTCTCTCTCTCTCTCTCTCTCTCTCTCTCTCTCTCTCTGCATACCTTATAATAAATAATTTCACTCAATAAAAGGTTCTATTTATTAAAATATGGTTTGAAAAACTAAGCTGCGTAATTCTAAAAATCGGACATCAATAAAATTGTATGTATTTAAATAACTAAATACTTATTATACTGTGGTGTAGTTATAAAAATTTGTTATACGTGATGGAAAAAAAAATATCATAGAACAATTCTATTTAAACATGTACAGTATTGTACTAGTAAGTTGTTTATACCGAATCTCAATTGCCTTCATATGGTAAAAACTATAAGCACAGAAGTTACAGAGACTGCATCAGGTATATAGTATTATAACAGTCAGGATGTAGGCGATCTTTAAAAATGAGTGCTGCTTGGTGTTTGTGTTGTACAGCGCACTACAGTTTTGTTATGTATTTTTAGCTTTCACTGGTTAGAAGGGAGTATAGTGCGTAAAATCACGTTTTAAAAATTTTAAACTCCGCATTTCAAATCAAAACTAAGACAAAATTAGTTTAAAATAATTTAAAATCAAATTTTAAATTATTTTATATAAAAAATCAATACACTTCGGTGTAATTTTGAACTTTTTTTTTTGTGTGTACGGTTTGCAATTATTAAAATTGAAAAGCTTGTAATAACGACGAAAAAAATGTGATAGTGCAACAATATTGAAAGTTCAGGTGATAAATACTAATTTAACGATTATCCCCCTACGTGCAGGAGGAACTTTATTATAATATATATATTTTTTTTTTACTAAATAACTTTTTTTGAAGTTTTGTTTAATAAGTTTTTTATGAGTTTTCGCTGCTTGCTATGTTATTATTTCCACACAGCTGATGGATGAATGGATTTAAAATTTGGTACACATAATATTGAAGTTAATATAAACTTATAGGCTGGAAAAAAATAGAAAAAAATTCCGCAGTTAATTTTTATAAACAGGACAATAATACAATAATAATAATAATAATATATATAGAAATAAATTTAAAAAAAAGTAAACCAAAAAAATAATAATAATAAAAAAAATCCGTTGCACTGAAAAAATTGATAAAAATAGATCAATTTAGGCAAGTCTTTTGCGATAATTGTAGCACACTGCACAGTACGGTTATCATAAATTATCATTGCACACTGCACTGCCGCAAGTAAAAAATCAGTGTGTTCCTTTGTAATTAATAAATTCATGGTTTTCAAACTGGTGTCCTGCATTGCATAACGATTTAAAGTGCACGAAGGCAGTGATCTTAATAAAGTTTTTTTTTTTACACTCATAATAAACGTTATAATGAGTTTGGGGCTTTATGTACAACAAAGCCAGGTGTTAATTGAGTTAAATATCAAATTAAGACATGCAGGGCATTTTTTTTTTATTCATTTTGGTAAAAGTTAGTAAGGAAACTAACTATTTATTGACTTTTTTGCAAATAAAAAAATTTGGATTTTAAATTGTTGATTGGCTTTTTGAATCTATTATTATTTATAACAATTGCGAGTTATACTGCGTCGATTCCTTTATTATTATTATTATTTGTTTTTTTTATGAGTATCATTTAATGGTGTAAATTCTAAAGTAGCAGTGAACTTTTGAGGTTAAAAAAAATCTCACCCTGTTTAAAAATGCATTAATTTGTGTAAAAAGGGGCGTGGCCCCAGAAAATTTTTACCTGCGGCGGGCTTTGGCCGGCTCCGCCCCCCATACCCCCCGCGTATGCCTATTCCGGCAATCATTAGAAATTTGTAAGTCGGCGCCTCTGTATGTATATATATATATATATATATATATATATATATATATATATGATTGTTTTTAAATATATTTTTATGAGTCTTTCTGTTAAAAGTTTTTAACAAATTCATTTGATAGCAATGAATTACTATTATTTATTCACAAAATGTTATATAATTATACTAAATAATGTAAATTCAGACACAAAAGTTGCTAATCATGGCAGTTATACACGCTCAATCGTGGTATATATGAGGCTTTTTTTTTTTACCATTATTATAATTAATATTTTTTTAGAATTTAAAAGTTAAGATTTATATATATGATTGAATATAAATATGAAAATTAAAAATGCTCTGCTATAATTGCTGTTACTATCAAGAGAAACTAGAGAACTGCTACAGAATTTGGAATGTGATTCTCATAACCTTTTAATTCAACTTCTAATTAATATTTCTTTTGATTTCAATAAAAAAAATTGATAATGGGCAGAGCTGCACTTCAGAACTTAGCTCTTAATATTGAAACTTTTTGCACTATTGTGAATTTTTACGTTACATGAGTTTATAAAATAAATTTTACCCTATGACTTTTAACTATATAATTTTTTTTTTAAAAACTTGATACTTTTCAACAATTTTCGCAGCACATTAGAGGAATTTAATTAGTTCTTACGCACCTAATTACATTTTTTATTATGAGGACTGTTGAAATATATAAATTTAGTAGATTTGAACTTTGTATTATTTTTATTTTTTATTTTCTTTAATAAAAAGAAAAACATTAAAAGGTAGTATTTTTAATTGGAATTATAATAAAAGGCAACAAATTGTGTTGAAGTACAATTTGCTACTAATGCATACTATTACTTAGTATGCATAATGCTTTAATGAAATGAATTGCCTTAAAACTACTCATTTAAATTTTTTCTGCAAAAATTGGGGAATTAAAGTCTCATGCATTTCAAAGTAAAATAACAGATCTGTAAAATTACAAATACATACCTATACCTATATTCTCATGCAAAACTACAAATACAATTATTATATGTATTTTTATAGCAAAAAATTACTTCAAAGATTCATATTTAAGCTCATAACTTAAAAACTCATTATATAAGTGAAAAATCTTGATATTTATTAAATATAAATTGATTTTTTACTTTTGTCAAAATGTTTGAAGTGCAGCTCCGCCAGTTATTATTTTTTATTACAATATTTTTATGGGAAACAAAAGGAATAATAATTTAAAGTTGAATCAGGAAACGATAAAAAAAAACATTCCAATCTGTAGCAGTCCTGAAGTCCCTATGGTCCTCTTCGACAACGGCGAGCCACGCCCCCTTCGCGACCTTGAGCAAACAAACCAGTGGCAGAAAGTCGCTCTACATGCAAATAACATAGGAGTTATAGCTAAAAGGACCACGTCTTAAATTCTCTGCATAGAGCTGTATATTATATAAACAGTTCCCGGCATGGCCTCATGCAAATATATATATTATAATATAATACTTTCCGCTGATTGTAAAGTTTAAGATATAAACATCGCACACACTGGAAGAAGGAAAAGTATATTTTAATCAGTGACACTACTATATCGTTGAAGTCAAATAGCTTTCTCGTAACATAGAAAATTTGTGATGCGACTATGAGTTCTATGAAGAGAAGAGTTATGGTTCAAGGTCGCATGATTCATTTTCTAAGATACGAGAAAGCTATTTGACTTTGTCGATATATAGAAGGCATTGATAGTCAACACGTGTGGTCAGATAGATACAACCTTGAGTAGGCTTGAGTAACATTACTCGCTCGCTTGACTTTTATCAAAAATGTGTTTGGTTTTGTATGCTTAGCATTTAGAACACATGGTAGTGGCTTATCTTCTGGGAGTGGTGTGTGACCTCAAACCTCTACTGTATATTATTTTGCTGCTTTCTTATCTGGTAGAATTGGTAGAATTGATATATATATATATATGATATGAATATGTATATATATATATATATATATATATATATATATATATATACAGGGTGACCACAAAAATCGCTACGATTTCAAGATGCTATAAAAATTAGAAATTTTATTATTTTTTAAACTTTTATTACATCAAATTGAAGCCTGAATTTACACATTTTTAAAACTAAAAACAAAATTTGGTTGCGTTGCTTGGTTCTTTTGCGAGACGCCAAAAAGTAAAAAACGAGCCTGGGCCGAAAAAATCCCACTTCTGGGCATACATTCTGCAACATCTCGGGAGTGACAAAGTTGATCGCTTCTGTGATGCGTAGTTTGAGGTCCCTGATGTTTCGCACTAGTGTTTTAAAAACAACATCCTTCACATAGCCCCAAAGAAAGTATTCGGGAGGAGTAAGATCAGGAGATCTTGGTGCCCATACCAGTGGTCCATTGCATCCCAACCACCTTTTTAGGAAGGTCTGGTTTAAGAAGTGTCTGGCAGCCAGTGCCCAGTGAGGAGGGGCGCCATCCTGCGTGAAGATTAGATCGTAGTTCCACTCTTACTGGGCTTGTAGTAACTGAGGCACGGCGTAATGCTCTAGCATGTCCACATAAACTGCCCACTTCCTACTTTGTTCATTGAAAATAAACGGGCCAATGATGCGGTCGTAAACCTCGCAACAACACATGTTAATTTTTGGACTGTCCCTCTCAAAAATGCGGGAGCAATCAGGTCTCTATGTGCCCCAGAAACGCACATTTTGCAGAATGTATGGCACGAACTGGAGGAGCGTCTCGACTTGTGCCGAGCACTAAATGGTGCTTTGCTTACGTTGAGAAGCCATAGGGTATGTTGTGTGGAAAAAAATTTGAAAGAAATTTAAAAAACATTTTTTTTTAGCTGGATTTGGTCCCTGCTCAAAATTCTTGGCCAAGACCTTGCAAGATCTTGCAAGATCTTGAACAAGATTTTTGGTCAAGACCTTGCAAGGTCTTGTGTCAAGATCTTGCAAGGTCTTGGTCCAAGATCTTGCCAGATCTTGGACCAAGATCTTGCAAGATCTTGAACAAAAAAATTTTTAATGCTTATTTTGATATATAAATAAGCAGCGCATTAGTTACTGAACATTTTGGTGCTGAAATGTAACAAAAGAATTTAAAAAAATATTTTTGCGTTGTTATTATATATAGCTTGAACTTTAATTTTTTTTTTCACCCATCCAACTACTGACCACGCTCGACGTTGCTTAACTTTGATGATCACATGGGAGCCGGTCCTAGCACTGCAGTTCTGTAACAGACTTACTAGAACTTCGCAATTTGAACTATATAACATTGTAACTACTTCGGACTTATACTGCTAAGTACCCTCAACCCCTAAAAATATGAAATTTTGTATTTAGGGGTAAAAATGGGTGAGAAATCCAATAAATGGATTAGTTTTATTATAGAACTGATATTTATATATAATATATTATACTAAAAATTACAATTATACATTTTCTTGCTAAAAATCGATTTATTATCAAGTCGTAATAAAAAAAAACATTACTATCATTTTAGGGTGGTTTCAGCTTAGGGGTAGTTCAAGATCTTGACCTATCTTGCAAGATTTTTTTAATTTTTGCAATTTTGTTAAAAATCAACGTTTAATTAATAAATAAAAAGTAAATAGCAATATACTCATTCACCCCTAACACATTTTAGGGTGCATTTAAGGGGTTGTTCAAGATCTTGACCATTCTTGCAAGATTTTCAGAAATTTGCAATTTTTCGAATAAAAATAAAAAGTAAATTACAAAATACTAAATGCACCCTTCGTTTTAGGGTACAGCCAAGGGGTAGTTCAAGATCTTGACCAAAATCTTGCAAGATTATTTCAATTTTACAATTTCCTTTTAAAAAGCTACTTTTAAATTTCATATAAAAAAATAGAACCTCGCTTCAAGACTTTTAACTCATTTTAGGGGCTAATCTCCCTTTCCCCCCATAAAAAAAAATTGCAAGATTTTGTTACAATCTTGCAAGATTAATTTTGCAATCTTGAAGTATTTTCATCAAGATCGGCAATGTCCTCAAAATAAAATTTTCTTGAAAGATTTTGCTGATATCTTGCAAGATTTTTTTGGCAGTCTTGAGCTTTAACAGTTCAAGACTTCAAGATTTTGTTTCTTGAAACCAAAAATAAATCTTGCAAGATTTTAAAAAATTCTTGCAAGAAATAGGTCAAGATCTTGAAGTTTTGTGCAAGATCTTGCAATCTTGAAGCATCTTGCAAGACCTTGCAAGGTCTTGTCCAAGAATTTTGAGCAGGGGTGCTCAGAAGTGGGATTTTTTCGGCCGAGGCTCGTCTTTTACTTTTTGGCGTCTCACAAAAGAACCAAGCAACGCAACCAAATTTTATTTTTAGTTTTAAAAATGTGTAAATTTAGGCTGCAATTTGAAGTAATAAAAGTTTAAAAAATAATAAAATTTCTAATTTTTATAGCGTCTTGAAATCGTAGCGATTTTTGTGGTCACCCTGTATATATTATATATAATGCTAACTATTCCACATACAATATTACAAGAGCAGTAAAATTGAAAGTTTAAATTTGTGAGGTCACGCCTAGAATTTATAGCCAGCTATTTATTATGACTGCCCGATAAACCAAACCAAGCAAACAACAAGCTCTAAACAGAGCAGAGGAAAACCAACGCAAAGAATTAAAAAAATAAACGACAAAGCGGAGTTGTTAGCTGACAGGAAGCTGTTTTTTATTGACGCACGCGTGATAAAAAATGACGAGGTCGTTCAGTTGACTGTACCTCAACGTACTTTAAAGACTTTATGACTTATTAATATTTAAATTTAACACACTTAATTATTATTTTATTATTCATAAGTTAGACACCATAAAACGTGGATTTTATACCTATTTTCACTTTGTTGGGTTGAAGTATCACGTTTCTGACGAGCTGGTATGGCCGAGTGGTGAAGGCAGATGACTCGCAACTCTGTACTCCTCACCGAGTATAGGTTCGAGCCACTGATGGGTGCGTACGTGCAGTGTGAGAGCACAACACGTTGCACGATGCATGTTTACATGCATTCCATGGCGACGCACAGTATTCGGGAGGTGCATGATTGATGTGATTGCACCGAACAGTCTGCCTAGACGTTTCCACGGTTTCTCTAGGCTGTCATGGCAAATGCCGGGCTGTGTACTTAGGCCGTGGCCGGCCCGTGTGTGCTTTTCCATTAATTGGAAAGTACTTACCTGTCGATAAGACAATGTCTTGACTGGGACTGGGATTGGTGTATAGCACGATAACACAATATGGCAAGAAAAAAAAAATGTTATGGTGACCGTCATTGGCAGACTTATATTATGTTAAAGTTAGACCGGTGTCGGATGGCATAATAACACATAATAATACAGTTTTTTTTTAATATTCAGTCAGCCACAAAATTTGCAGTCAGAAATTTGGATTTTTGCAGTCAGCAAATATATAAAATTTGAGTTCTAATGAATAAAAAATTATCATAATTGCAAAAAAAAAAAAAAAAAAAAAAGACTCGCTAAGATCGCAACTTTTATTGTATTTTTAATTGACACATTCTCAACGATATATTAAATTATTGTTTGTAAAAATGTATTGCATCGTGCATTGGAATGAGTGAAATATATACATATATATATATATATATATATATATATATATATATATATATATATATATATATATATATATATATATATATATATGATTGTTTTTAAATATATTTTTATGAACTTTTCTGTTAATAGTTTTTAACAAATTCATTTGATAGCAATGAATTACTATTATTTAATCACAAAATGTTATACTAAATGTTGTAAATTCAGACACAAAAGTTGTTAATCATGGCAGTTATACACGCTCAATCGTGGTATATATGAGGCTTTCTTTTACCATTATTATAATTAATATTTTTTTTTAGAATTTAAAAGTTAAGATTTATATATATGATTGAATATAAATATGAAAAAATAAAAATGCTCTGCTATAATTGCTGTTACTATCAAGAGAAACTAGAGAACTGCTACAGAATTTGGAATGTGATTCTCATAACCTTTTGATTCAACTTCTAATTAATATTTCCTTTGAATTCAATAAAAAAAATTTATAATGGGCAGAGCTGCGCTTTAGAACTTAGCTCCTAATATTGAAACTTTTTGCACTATTGTGAATTTTTACGTTACATGAGTTTATAAAATAAATTTTACCCTATAAATTTTACCTATATAATTTTTTTTTAAATACTTTTTAATTGTAGTTTTGCAGAGCAGTTACTTCGAAATGCATGCATGATACTTTTCAACAATTTTCGCAGCACATTAGGGGAATTTAATTAGTTCTTATGCACCTAATTACATTTTTTATGATGAGGACTGATGAAATATATAAATATAGTAGATCTGAACTTTGTATTATATTTATTTTATATTTTCTTTAATAAAAAGAAAAACATTAAAAGGTAGTATTTTTAATTGGAATTATAAGAAAAGACAACAAATTGTGTTTTAGTACAATTTTCTACTAATGCATACTACTACTTAGTATGCGCAATGCTTTAATGAAATGAATTGCCTTAAAACTACTCATTTAAAGTTTTTCTGCAAAAATTGGGGAATTAAAGCCTAAAAGCAAAGTAAAGTAAAGCAAAGTAAAATAACAGCTCTGTAAAATTACAAATACATACCTACCTATATTTTCATGCAAAACTACAAATACAATTATTATAGGTATTTTTATATCAAAAAAATTATTTAAAAGATTCATATTTAAGCTCATAACTTAAAAACTCATTATATAAGTGAAAAATCTCGATATTTATTAAATATAAATTGATTTTTTACTTTTGTCAAAATGTTTGAAGTGCAGCTCTGCCAGTTATTATTTTTTATTACAATATTTTTATGGGAAACAAAAGGAATAATAATTTAAAGTTGAATCAGGAAACGATAAAAAAAAACGTTCCAATTTCTGTAGCAGTCCTGAAGTCCCTATTGATAATTCACTATTGTCACTGTAGTGCATTTGAATGGGAAGGGGGGGGGGGGTCTGCACTCCCCGCCACCTCCAATATGCTTGGAAATCTTGACTCACAAATATGCATAAACAAAAATTTTCTTAAAAAAAGACTCTGCTATACGTAAATACGTGCTAGACGGACTATTATATGTTAAAGAAAAGACAAACTATTGGTCTACGAAATTACAATAGCAAAGTAGTGTGTCTGCTGCAGCAGTTCTCCGCCTTCTCAGGCTGGTTGTCATTGCAGTGGCCAACGTCATAAATATAAGCACACCTCCGTGACTATGCACACCTTCTCTTTCTCTCTCTCTCTCTCTCTCTCTCTCTCTCTCTCTCTTTCTATCTCTCGAATTCATTGTATCTCATACTTACACTTCATGACAAAATTGTAACGAGTGAGAAAAGAAAGACGAGATTAGTCACCTCGTTAAGTGTGACTTTTGCAGTGGTACTGTACTATGTTGTGTATTATTCTGTATGGCATAGTACGTAAAATATAATATATTTTTAAATTGAAATTTCGCTGTAATCAAATATAATTTGTAGCAAGATTTACTTACAAAAATTAATACCTATCTCATAGGTCCTATCTCACTGCAAAATACAGATGATTAATTTTCTGATCTGGTTTTGCAACGTACAGTATACAGTACCTCACTACGTTGCGCCAATTCCAAAGCCAACAATAGCTGAGGCACTTGCAACTCGTCACACGAGCATGTAATAACAACGATATATGCAAATGTCTTATAGTTACGCTATGTTCGCATTGTATAAGGTTATAGTTTATAGTTATACTATTGATTTTTTTATTTATATTATATAATATTGAATGGTAGATGAAAACTTTGATATTATTAAAATATACTATCAGAATTGTGCCTAACACAATAATACACAAAGCGAGAGAAAGAGAGATAGAAAGAGAGAGAGAGAGAGAGATGATTATTTGCATTAAGGGCAGAATTATATAGAGTTGAGCACATTTTAAAAATGCATTGTAACAGTATTGGTGCAAATAAAGTTTTGGTTCGTAATACGTAATATCGAAATAAACAAATGATTATATATATATATATATATATATATATATATATATATATATATATATATATATATATATATATATATATATATATATATATATATATAATATATATACATATATGATTTGTGTAGTAAAAAAATTAGGGACGTACATCATATGCAATTACTGCTGTGGCCGAGTATTCAATCGGGCATACTCGTGAATGTTCGGAGTCATTCCAATAACTTGCGCTCCACAATGCTGCCATTTTACTGTTACTAACACAGTTTTAGTTTAGTGTCAGCTATGAGCTAGGTAGGGGAGGCTCAAGCTTGCTTTGCTTTGTATGTCAGGTGCTTGGTTCGTCACTATATAGCAGCTGTTACCAGTGCTTTTTCAATCAAGCTTACAAAGAAATAAAGTCTTATATAAACAATGTGAGTGAATAATATCAAAACATTTAGGTGAGTTCATTACATAATATTATTTTTTTATTTTTATAAGTTATTTAACAATTTTCTTTGTTAAAAATTAAGCAAATACGTAAAGATATTACATTTCCTTCAATATATTATAATCACTTTCAATTTGAACTTATTTCAGTATTATTTCACGCGCAACAAGATATAGATTTATGCTTTTAATTTGATATTCAATTAATTTTTATCAGATATTTACAACAAATCACAAATATATATATAATAACTTCAAAGTAAAAAAATAACAGAAATAATTTAATGCGCAGTTTGGTAAATGATGTAAGTAAAATACACTATATAATTAACAGTCTTATATTTTATTTTTAAAATAATTTACTTTATTTTCTTTTTGAAAAATGTTAATCATTAATTTTTGTGGTTGTAAATAATGGTTAAAAAATAGAAAAATTATAAAGTTTAAACTTCATCAAATTGTGTAATTCATGCTCACTAAACCGAGGCCACAATTAAACTGGAAGCATGATTTCCAGCCCTGTGGTTGGCTAAAATAGGCCACGCCCACGAAACTGATCAATCCGAGAGCTTAAAATCAAGCTTAGTTTTAATTGTAGCCAGACTTTATTGGTTCAGTGTTATTTATATACCTACTTATACTAACAAAAAAAGTCCAGAAAATAACAAGAAAAGAGAGTACACTCATGATCAATGAATTTGTCAGGGTAGCTCCTTTGCTGATAGGCAACTTTTTCAGCACCTATGTATGCACTTTCAACAAAAGTATTGTTTATTTGTTTACTCTGCCTCAGACTTTAACCTTGACTGAGCTGGTATGCAAAGCATTGATGATATCGGTGATAACATCATCTTACCTCCACAAACACAACAAAATATAAACCTTCTTACTTTTCTATACCAAAAATATTATATTATAACACAGCAATATGTGCTCCAACTCCAACTGCTTGCTATATGAATGTTTTTGTCATAGTGATTCTTATTTATATGTGGACTCTTCTCCCCTTTCTTTAGTCAAATAA
The DNA here is from genome assembly GCA_949318235.1 of Ecdyonurus torrentis. NCBI lineage: Eukaryota > Metazoa > Arthropoda > Insecta > Ephemeroptera > Heptageniidae > Ecdyonurus > Ecdyonurus torrentis. Next base: position 1,062,430 of record OX439137.1, on the reverse strand, counting down.
TTACTTCACGCAAGAAAATTATATTATTTTTAAATTAATACTAGCTCCGATAAAAAATAATTTATTTAATTGTCAATGAAAAATATTTAGATGTTTAATGGAGGTTATCGGTTTAAAAAAAATGCTTAAAAATGACTATGGCTTAAAACACGTAAAAGTATGTCTAGTATTTCTTATTTAAATTTCTTCGAAATCGGTGGATTAGTTTTCTCAAAAATCACAAAAAAAAACAAACATGTTTTAACCCGTAAGCGTATAATGTTAAATTAGGGGATCCTTAACTTTCCCCGCACTCGAAACCGATAACCTCCATTAGCTTATTCTCCTAATCTTAAACTAAATTTGCTCCCTATAAATGAACTAAAATATATGATATAATGATATGATATAATGATATGATATAATATATGATATCTATCTATCTATCTATCTATCTATCTATCTATCTATCTATCTATCTATCTATCTATCTATCTATCTATCTATCTATCTATCTATCTATCTATCTATCTATCTATCTATCTATCTATCTATCTATCTATCTATCTATCTATCTATAATTAATCGATACTGATTTATTAGCCAACTAAATATTAAAAATAATTATTCACCATAAATTATTATCAATTATCAGTGTTAATATTTAATTATTTAAAAATAAATATAAATTTCTTGCGTGAAGTAATTATTTTGACTAAAGAAAGGGGAGAAGAGTTCCGTATATATATAAGAATCACTATGACGAAAATATTATATAGCAAGCAGTTGGAGTTGGAGCACATATTGCTGTGTTAATATTTTTGGTATAGAAAAGTAAGAAGGTTTATATTTTGTTGTGTTTGTGGAGGTAAGATGATGTTATCACCGATATCATCAATGCTTTGCATACCAGCTCAGTCAAGGTTAAAGTCTGAGGCAGAGTAAACAAAATAAACAATACTATTGTTGAAAGTGCATATATATAGGTGCTGAAAAAGTTGCCTATCAGCAAAGGTGCTACCCTGACAAATTTATTGATCATGAGTGTACCATCAAAGTAAGTCTATAGTAATGAGAACAAAGTCAAATATGTATAAAATATGCGCTATTAGTGACAAAAGCGCCATATTTTCAAAGATTTATAAAGACACTTGGTACAATATGAAATAAAACATATCAAAAACTGCATCCCCATAAAAGACCCTGGATACAACCCTGAACCCTGCTAAGGTTTTTTATTTTTTTATTTGGTAACCACTCGATTAAAAAAAATGTTTGTCATCATAATCTAATTTATTGGTCAATTAAAAGTCTATAACAGAAAAAATTTACACCCCCATCTTCATTAGGGACTTAATTATGGTGAATTTTCTAATTTTGCGCACTAAATTTATGAAAGCAAATTTTTCCTTATATTTTAACAAGCCTAGGTGCGGAATACACAGCTAGTTTAATGCTAAAATAATAAACTTTCTAAATTTATACGACCTAAATATTTAGTCCCTGGAATAATTATTGTTATTGAATAATTATGTTAAAAATAGCAATAAATCTTATTATAACCTTGTTTTTTAATTAAGTTTGAATAAAAGAGTAAAAAGACTAAATTATTACCTAAATATGCGTCTGAGTTTGTAAAAAGAAATTCTGATTATTATGATTATATCATTCCATAATATATAAAAGTAAAATTGTTTATCTTAATTATATCAGAATAATAAGAAATATATAAATGTTATTTATCATGTTTGAATACTAATAAATAAGTCATAGGACCATGTAAGTGGGTGTTTACCCTTTTTGGCCTCGCAATAAAAACCATTTATTATTATTATTATTATTATTATTTAGTAATAATTAGCAGATTTTGTCAATATGTTACGCCTTTGTTTTCTATTAGTGTATATACACAATAGTATTTATAATTTTTTGCAAGAGTCACTCAAAACATTTAATTAACAATCCTATTTACATTTTATGTTTTCTTTAGAAGTTTTTGATTTATAACTTTCAAAAGAATTTTGAATCAAAGGTGAATTAAAAATGAAGGTAATTTTTAAGTTTCAAAAAGTTGGTTATAACAATACGCTGTAATTTGCACTTTAAATTAACATCTATTAAAGGTTTGGAGGTATACGTTAAGTAAATGTTTACAAATAGTTGATGTGTAGAACAGTGTCGGACTGGCCATTAAAGTTGGTCAGGAAATCTTGCCAGGGCCCTACTGGTTTGGGGCCCTCGTTACCTACTCTTCAATAAAGAAAATGACCGAAAGAAAAAAAAAAAAAAAAAAAAAAAAAAAAAGGAATGGAAAGGAAAGGAAAAAAGATCCAAAAATTTACTATGTATTAATTGTTTTTATCCAGTTCAAATCAAGATCTTGATTTAAAAAGGTTTTAAGATCACCGATGAATTCAAATTTAATGATGATTGTTCTGAACAAATTTTGATCTAAAAATAAGGGTCACCTACACTACAACACTAGATTTCTTTTTTTTTTTTTTTTGAACAAGCAAAGAAATAGTTATATAAAGCAACTACTTTAAAGACGTAGAACACCTTGAACAAAAAAACTTGCCTAATATCCTAACATACCTAAATATCAACATTATTTTGGCCGGAGTCATTTATTCCTAAATTATTTTCCATTTACAAAATGTCAGTTGCCGGTTTACTGCGTCACAGCTCGCGCGGAAACAGGCGAGCTGTGACGTAGTAAACCCGCAACTGACATTTTGTAAATGGAAAATAAAGTAGAAATCAATGACTTCGGCCAAAATAATGTTGATATTTGGGTATGTTAGGATATTAGGCAAGTTTTTAGTTCAAGGTGTTCTACGCCTTTAAATGTGTTTTTTTTTTTGTTCAAAAAAGGGGCGTGTCTTAAAAACTTTCGGGGGGGCTTCGCCCACCGGACCCTCCATGTAACGGGGGGGCTAAGCTCCCCCGTACCCCCCATGGGGGCCCTTGCTGGTCTCTTCCTAAGTGGGCCTTTTCGAGCCAGTCCAACAATGTGTGTAGATATAATTTTACAAAATTTTGCATACCAATTCTATACGTATAATATACATTTACACTCCATATGTAAAACATGCGTATAGCAGTATACCAAATGAATACATATCGATGCTGTTGCGGCTAAACCGCGCTTCTACTTTTAGCGTGTTTCCTTACTTTCACGCATCTACGTTTATCGCGATAGCCATGAAAACGCGTATCTACATTTATCGCGACAACAGGTAAACACATTTCTACACCTGTTTTCCTATGTAGAAATGTTAATGTTAATGTAATTTCGTAGACCAATAGTTTGTCTTTTCTTTAACATATAATAGTCCGTCTAGCACGTATTTACGTATAGCAGAGTCTTTTTTTAAGAAAATTTTTGTTTATGCATATTTGTGAGTCAAGATTTCCAAGCATATTGGAGGTGGCGGGGAGTGCAGACCCCCCCCCCCCTTCCCATTCAAATGCACTACAGTGACAATAGTGAATTATCAATAGGGACTTCAGGACTGCTACAGAAATTGGAACGTTTTTTTTTATCGTTTCCTGATTCAACTTTAAATTATTATTCCTTTTGTTTCCCATAAAAATATTGTAATAAAAAATAATAACTGGCAGAGCTGCACTTCAAACATTTTGACAAAAGTAAAAAATCAATTTATATTTAATAAATATCGAGATTTTTCACTTATATAATGAGTTTTTAAGTTATGAGCTTAAATATGAATCTTTTAAATAATTTTTTTGATATAAAAATACCTATAATAATTGTAAATGTAGATACGCGTTTTTATGGCTATCGCGATAAACGTAGATGCGTGAAAGTAACGAAACACGCTAAATGTAGAAGCGTGGTTTAGCCGCAACAACATCGATATATTATATTTTTGAAAATAATTTGCATATATCTGGTATACAGGGTGTTTTTTTAAATTTTTACTATTTTAGAGGCTGATTTCACTATGAAATTTTTTTACAATTGCAACTTGTTACATATCAAATTGAAGCACAAATTTTGACATTTTTAAAAATGTTCTCAAAAAAGAGTTATGTCAAGTGGTTTTCATTTTAATCAGTAAGTGGCGTAAAAGCTTATTTTTGAAGAAAAAAACTCGATTGCACCAGATTTCGGTGTAAAAAAAGGCTGGATTGGCCGACATGGACCCACAGCTTGGGCTACGAGATCATCAGACCTCACCCCACGTGTTTTTTTTCTTGCGGGATGTCAAAGACAAAGTGTTTAAGACTCCAGTGCAAGATATCCCAGAATTGAAGCGACGCCATTAGGATTACTGATGCTATTGAGTCCATCACGACTTAGATGCTCCGCAATGCGTGAGGCTCGAACTGCAGTTTCAACTTGTTAACTGCCAGGCTTCCCACGTTCCCACGTGGAGAAATCTTAATTTCATTTGCTTTTAATCACTTTTAACTAAGAAAAAATTAATAAGACGTTTTTTTATTTTTTTTAGGAAAACGCTGTTTGCTAACGTCTGTTTTATCGAAAAAATCACACTTCGTGTTGTTTTGCATCTAGTCAAAAGAAAAATCGACAAATCACATTTTTAAAAACAGAAACGAAAATGTCAAAACTTAAGCTTTAATTTGATGTATAATAAGTCTAATTTGTCAACAAACTTCATTTTAAAAAAAGCTTCTGAAAAAGTAAATTTTTTAATAAACACCCTGTATAATAGATGAAAGGTATATGTATATTATCTCATTGTGTGCTGTGTGGGATATGTTTAATTTGTTTTTCATTGTGAAATCAATAATACAATTAGAACATGTGCAGAAGTAGAAATATCTAAGTTGTTACATAAAACGTGGCGCCAAGAAGAGTAGTGGCATCTTAAATAAATTCCATAGATGTTCTGAAAAAATTTAAAATTAAAAAAATATATTTTTTACAGATAATTAATTTAAACTTGTTTAATTTACTTTTTTTTTAATAATAAATATAATAATTTAAACCAAATATTAGCAAAATTGAAAACTCATGCCGTAAAAATTCAAAAATTGACAGTTATAAAACTTTAAAAAAGTTAAGTTTTTCTGTAAATTGATCCGTATCTCTGATCGTGATATTTTACTTAGAGATCAAAAATTACAAATAGGATGTTGTATAAAGCTATCAAAGAGTAAACTTTATAAAAAGCGATTGGATACAATTTTAGAATATATTTACAGCTTTACCCTTTGATATAAATAAATTTTTTTAAGAACCTGCTTGAATACATCGGACTGTAACATAAACTTAATCAAAAACAATCAAAAACTCAAATTATGAACGCGTTTTTACGCGATACGAGAGAAATGATTTGAAATATTTCCTACCCTTCATTCTAGCCTCACCAAGAATTATTAAACAAAAGCATTTCCTCTTTAGTCCGGATTTATGAATATTAAAAATTAAAGTTTTTATTTTTTTCTTAGTCTAATATCCTCACGCAAACGACATTTAAACAAAATTATAAAAAGTTAAATGTATTTTAAGCAAGTGAAACGTTTAACAGAATTTAACACGCAGTGTCCAAGCTATCTCGATAAGGCACGCCAGCTTAATTTTTAGACTTTTCTCATTTTCAGATATGTTATAGTCGCACACGAGGTACATTTTGTGCACCAGTTAAATTTCCGAAATCACGTTTTTCCCGCCAAAATTTAAAAATTCAATTTTCGTATTTCCTCGATGGACCCTACTTTGGCTATCTGTAGCAAAAAAACTAATTAAGATAAAAATAATTTTCTAGCACCATATTATACGTAAAACAGTAGACAACAAAAGACTTGGCTAACATATTGACCGAGATAAATTTTCAAGGTCACCAATGGTCAAAATAATAACTAAATTGCGATTAAAAAAGAAGCTTCGGTCAAGGATGAAATTTTGACAGATACATATTGTAGAGGAGTATTTCAGGATCATTTTGACATCTTTAAAAGTCTGTGCACTTTATAATTGACTTTTTTTGATCAAAAATAGTTGCGCGGGAGCGGCGAATTTAAGCTTCATAGCGCGCACCCACACTGAACTAAGCGCCCGCTCTTATCTCTTACTGCCCTATAATGTTATAAACAACGAAATATGACAAATAACAGTCACCCTATACTGATCCTAGATAACTTCCTATACCTGAATCATCCCTCCCCACCCTCTCCCTAACCCCGCGTTCATGCTTTTTTTTTAATATATCCTTGGACATTACATATTGTCGTGGCCGCGCCCAAAGGGCGTACTTGCATTTCAAGGTCGTCTTACAAAAGGCGTACTTGCATTTTTGGCCAGTACAACAAAGGGCGTACTTGCACTCGATTTTACATGTTAAGCTTATGGCGGATGCGCGCGCAGCATCGAAATTAGCCAAATACAAGTACGCCCTTTGCGTAAAAGTAGCCAAAAGTACGCCCTTTGGGCGCGGCCACGGCGATATACAATAAATTCATAATAATTCTATAAAAAAAGTCAATCATAATACTGTGTAATAGCCTCCCGTCTACTTTAACAAATGTTTTAAATACAAAACAAGAAATTACAATTAAGTAGGGGATTCCTCTGTTATATTTCTTATGTATAAATATATAATATTTTTTTAAAGTCTGTAGTTTACAGGAAAAAAACAACACAATAATCATTTTTAATCTTTGATGATCTTCGTGTCAGTCTTTTTACATTATATGTAAAAAAATAATAAAAAAAAATCATAAATGATTCAGTTCAATTTATTGACTCATATTTAGAAATTTAGAAAAATTTATTTACTTTCTCATTCCTAATAGTTTTTCATTTATATTTCTTTATTATCATCTCAATCCCGTTAGAGCCCAACGCATACCTAGCAATGTCTCACCTCATCTATCGAACCGTGAAAGCCTCAATCTCTACATCTCAATAATCTTTGATATTATTAATACTTTTTTAAATTTTACAAATTTTAAACAAAATATAATTTTTTTCACCTCTCAAAATAATTGGTACTTCTCGAAATCGTCTTATTTAGCTCGGGGAACTTTTCTTCATTAGGTTTAGGTTTGCCGGATTTTTAGTGCATGATTAAGTAATGAAACTTTTTTCAAAGTATTATATTAATGAAATTTGCTAATATAGTTTGCAGTACTATATAGATAATATATCTTTATTCATACAAAAGTTTTGAAAATTCAAATTTCAAACATAACTTTCAGTATATATTGAAAAAAAAATAAATTAAGCTTTTTACAGTAGTAATAATTTTATGATAATTATTAAAATATTAACAAAAGTATTGTATTTTAAATTGTAGCATCGTTATTTTATTCATCATGACTTTTCTTCCTTTTAGTTTCAAATATATCAGTGCATTTAATTGCAGTATACTCTATACAGTATACTTGCAATTTGAAATGTAAAGCATGGACGGTGTTAGGGGGAGATTGGGGAGGGATGATTTAGGTAAAGGAAGTAATCTAGGAGCAGTATAGGTTGACTGATATTTGTCATATTTCGTTGTTTATAACATTACAGGGTAGCAGGAGGTAAGAGCGGGCGCTCAGTTCAGTGTGAGTGCGCTTTATGAAGATTAACTTTGTCGCTCCCGCGCAACTCTTTTTGATCTACAAAAGTCAATTATTAAGTGCACAGACTTTTGAAGATGTCAAAATAATCCTGAAATATTCCTCTACAATATGTATCTGCCGAATTTTCATCCTAGACCGGAGCTTTTTTTTAAATCACATTTTAGTTATTATTTTGACCGTTGGTGACCTTGAAATTTACCTCGGTCAAAGTGTTAGCCAGATCCTTTGTTGTCTACTATTCTACGTGTAAAATGGCGTTAGAAAATTATTTTTATCTAAATTAGTTTTTTTTGCTACAGATAGCCAAAGTAGGGTCCATCCACGAAATACAAAAATTGAATTTTCAAATTTTGGCGTTAAAAACGCGATTTCGGAAAATTTAACTGGTGCGCAAAATGTACCTCGTATGCGACTACAACATATGTGAAAATGAAAAAAAAACTAAAAATAACTATCGTGCTATATCGAGATAGCTTGGACACTGCAAACATTATTAGCTGTAAGAAAGTCTGACACACTTTAAAACAAATTTTCTAACAGTTTGTATTTCTGAGCTGACATTTTTAAAAGAAAAATATTATTTACATTGCTTTATTTCATTGGAGAGTGCATTATAAATTAGGTGTATAAAATTTTGAGGACCATTTTTTCAAAGCGATAAGCGATGATTTTTAAGGTAGTTTCATATGAGTGAACACGGCGGACAGGTTAAAACTATGATGCTTTAAAATCTTAAAACACAAATAAAGTGCTATTTAATTAATTTTTTCATAATTATGCACTTAAGTGCTTCAGAAGGATCATTGGGAATAGTGTTTTGTTAAAATAAATGTTCAAAGTGCTAATTTTTATAAATTATTTACATTCATATTTGTTTGAGAGAAATTAAAAAAATTCTCCATATTGACTTATGGTTTTTTAATTATGATATTCTTTGTTTTCAGATATATATTTGCAACACGTCCACGACGAATTGATAAGAAAAAAATGAAGTTCTGAATAAGTGATTTGTTTTAAAAAAATTTAATGAAATATAATGGGTTTAACTATTTAAACAAAATTCTGAAATTTCAAAAATAACAATGCCTTTAAAATATCCTAAGGCACGTGTAGGAACTTTTAGCGGAATGCAAATTTTTGTTTATGAAATAAAATTAATTTTGCTTTTTATGATTCGTGCTTGCTTGAACAATGTAAACTTTTCTTTGTATTCTAACATTGAGGGATTTGGCAACTTTGACGATATAGTAGCAGATTGTGAGTTTAGAGATGGGTCAAAAGTAGTTTTGTGTGTGCAATCGAAACATTCATTATCTAAGAAATTTCCAGTTAAAATTAACAAACAAAGCCTTACAGGTAATGTGAAGAAAATAGGCAGTTTTAATCTTTGTAAGAATTATAAACAGTTGTGTGATTCTGATAAGTCAAAACATCCTAATTTTAAAGACAACAAGTTTGTTTTATTTACGACCGCTGACATTGATAGCGCTGACAAAGATATTAAGTGGAAAAAATTAGAAACAGACAATATATTATATAAATTATTAAATACAAGTGGTAAAATGGATTGTGTAAATCAATTTAATGTAACTGGAAATGATAACATATTGAGTGCTGTGAACAACAATAGTGAATTCCTTGAAAACCTTTGTATATTTTCCAGCCAGTGTAATATTAGTGAGCTAGAGTCAATTATTAAAGCACTTCTTAAGGATTTAATAGGAATTAACGAAGAAAGCATTATAGATGTAGTGTTTAATCACCTTTACACTAAAGTAATCGACTGGAGTGTATCGTTTAAAATAGAATCACACATGCAAAATGCTTCTACAGTTTCTATCCCTTCTGAAAATACTCCTTCTCCTAATTCCTCTTTAGCTTCTTCTTGTGCTCCTTCTCCTGCTTCTAATCCTGCTCGTGTTCATACTCTTAAATCTATTCCTGCAGACAAATTCACAAACAAGGAGTTTTTAGATTGTCTTTGGGAATCACTATTATTACATCTGCCTTTTTTGTCTCTTGTAATGCAGCTTGAAATTCAATTGAACATTTACAAATGCACAGAAACAAAAATGTATGAGGAAATCAGTAATGATAAACCTGTAGTAATCAACACAGGTGAGAATTCCAACATGCTTGCTTTGTTAGAATATTACACCACAGCTAAGGAAAAAAGCAACATATGTGAAACTAACTTAGAAAGCTTTATGGTTGTAAAAATTAAAAACTTAGCCCAAGCCTTAAAATTATTTAAATATTGTAAAAACATAATTTTTATAGATTGCAAAGAAATAGGTTTTAAAGATTGTGCAGGATTGAGAGAAATACAAGAAATTCTTAAAGATGATAAACGAAAAAGAGCTATCCTTTTCTTTCCAAATTTGTTAATGAAATTTGCGCCTATACCTAATATAACTAAAAATTACACATTCAATTATGACTCTCTTAAAAACTTTAAATTACCCAACAAATTAAACTTTCAAGGAGAAAAAGTGCATTGTAGTGAAATAATTGAAATAAAGGATCTGTCGAAATATGTAGACACTGAAGCTGTTGAAGAATTACTAAGTGAGAACATAGTGATAGGTAGGAAACTAGATGAACTTAATGCAGAGACTGAATATTGTTACTTAGAACGTAATTTTAACTGTAAAAATGTAATTAGCAGTGACATATTTAAAGATTCTAGTTTACCCGATGTCTTGTTTGTTTCTGTGACACAACATAGTGACTTAATTGTATATCAAGATCAGTTTGTAAACATAGCAAATGTGGACAATATCAGCAGATCTAGCAAGTTATACCAAATATGTGAATCAAGAGAAGAAAATAAAAAGACCTTGCTAAATATAGCAGCTAAATTACCTCACCAGAACATTCATTGGTTAGAAATAAATCAAAACTCTGTATTATGGCAAGATACTGTAGGAAGTGTAGAGAATATAAAAAAATATATAAAAGCAAAGGAAAGTATAGAAAACACAGTAGATGAAGACACCTTAATTAGAAATTCAAACCAAATAAACGTTATTGCTGACAAAGCTGGCATGGGGAAATCTACGGCACTTAACAAGATTGCACTACAACTTAAGAACAATAATATTAACTGTTGGATTGTTCTTTTAGATTTAAACTCAAAAAAATTTATAGAACAGCTACATAAAATGCCAAAATTATTTGAAAATGAAGAATTTAATGCCTTTGACATTCTAAGAGATGTTATAGTTTCAGAGTTACCAAAATTGAGTCAGTCAATTTTTATGTATCTCTGTCGTATAAAGCGAGTTATCTTCTTATTTGATGGATTGGATTATATATGCCCAAGATATGAGAAAGAAATTAAAATTCTTTTGAAAGATTTAATCAAAAGACATACCAAACAAATATGGTTAACAACCAGAAGCCATATGGTTGAAAACCTACAAGAAATATTTCCTGTATTTCCAGTACGAATAAAACCATTTGATGAAATTAATCAAATAGAATTTACTAAAAAATATTTAAAAAATTATTTAAAAAAAAATAAGAATGAGCAAGCAACAAATGAAAGGAAAATTGTAATATTTTCCAAGGAACTACATAGAAAATTAAATCTTGCAGATAAAAACGTACTTGATGCTATGGGTATTCCATTGGTAACACAAATGTTTGAAAGAACTACTATTACTCAATTTGATAACTTTTATTCACAAAGCACTGACATACTTAATGTGGATATTTCGATTGCAAACATCTTTGACTTATACGAAAATTTGTTCGACTGCTTTGTTGAAAGATATTTATTAAATAAAAATTATGGTTATTCAACACATTATGATTTTCAAAGAAACAGGAAGAAATATATGGATATTCACAAATTAATTTCAGCAAGAATTCTGTTAGATGAAAAAAAAATGTCTTTTTTTTCTTCTCATGATCTTAAAAAATTGACTCAAGAAAAAGATCGGATAGACTTGGTTGGAATTGGGATACTATCTAGTAAAGATACAAATTACAAATTCTTACATTTAACTTTTGCTGAATTTTTTTTAGCTTACTTCATAACAGATAAACTGCAATCAAGTGAAAACACTGAAGTCTTACAGGAACTACTTGACGAAGTTCTTTGTGGGGATAGGTGGAGAACCGTAAGAACGTTTTTAAATTATTCCAAATTAAAGTCATTAACCGTAACCAATTACAATCCTGCACATAAAATAAGAGAACAAACAGAAGACAGTGAAGATTTATACAAAGATACATATGATAACACTTCATTGATACTAGCAGCCACAGAGGGAAACTGCAAAATTGCAGAATTCACAATTAACTGTGTGAAAATAAATAATGAAGATTATATCAAGAAATGGATATCTAGAAAAACCAAACCAAACTTCTCTTTTAGCACATATGTAACAATCACTGCTTTGCATTGTGCTTCCTATTACGGTTACAACGACATAGTACAGTTGCTGCTAAAAAATAACATAGATTACAACGAACCAAGTGCTAAAGGATATACTTCACTCATGTTAGCTGCACATCAGGGTAAATATCATATCTTTACAAATAACTTTTTACAAGGCATGCAGATAATTACTGAATTTTTTTATAGCAAAAAGAAATCATTGCAAAATCTAACCAGTTAACTTAAATTACTTTGCAAAGCATTAAAATTTTATTCCATTTTAAAATTAATAATACAGTGTTTTTCAAATTATTGTGAGTATCATTTTAATGTATTCATCACTTTCTTTTGAGTATCAGTTTATTTTAACTATAACTTTATTATGACTAGCACTTTATTGTGACTCTCAATTATTGTAAAAATTACAGTATCTTTATTGTAACTATCCTTACATTTTAAGGTAAGGTTAAAAATAAGGACAAAAATTTGAGTCTTTTAATACCTCATTTTTTTAGTTACTATATAGTTACTTTATTTGCTTCATAATTTAAAAAAAAAACTCCGTTGAGTATTAAGATTTCTTTGCTCTCCTTTATTAATTTAGGACAAACTCTCACTCATAAAAACATTTTTAAATAGATAAACGTTTTCAATAAGCTGCAATTAGGTATGCTGTTGGAATAAAAGTTACGGGATCTTGTAAGATTCTGTAAAATCCTGCTGAACGTCTAATAAGAATGAGCAAAGATGTATTGTTTTTTTTTATTGAAAGCTTCATTCAACGCAATAAGAAAAACTATTTGTAATACCAAGTATGGAGCCAGAATCTTCTTTATATACCTAAATACTCCTACTAACCTAAATAGTAGTTACCTTCTATAATTTTTAAATTATTTGCAGTTGATGCATTTTATGTTAAATTTTTCTACCATATTAATATCTAAAAAATATAGTTAATAATAAAAAATAACTAATAATATTATATATAAAAACATATCTAACAAAATTTAAAATTTATATTTAGTTATAATTATAAAAAATTTCATAAGTATTTATATGAATTATTTTAAAATACCACTAAATTTAAGATAATATTAAAAACAAGTAAAATAATAATATAATAACATAATAGTTCAATAAAATAAAATACCTAGGAATCGACACCGTTCTCATTGTTATGTGTTAAACTGAAATTATTGCAGAAAAGAGTGGTTCTCCCACCCTTGGAGGACAAAGGAAAAGTCATGTGACATTTTTATCGTCATAAACGTTTTAAGCGTGGTCGATTACCTAGGAATTAACACCGTTATCATCGTTATGTCTTAAACTGAAATTATTGCAGAAATGGGTGGTTTTCTAACCCTTGGAGGACCAAGGAATAGTCATGGGACATTTTTATCGTTAATAACGTTTTAAGCGTGGTCGATTACCTAGGAATTGACACCTCAGTTGTAAAAATACGATTATTTTAATTTTTTTTATTTTTCAAGGGCATTCTACCCTTTTTAAGGGTCAGGGGGTGGTTGTGGCTAATTTAAATAATTACCATTAGTTTTGCTATATTTTTTTACCCCCTTCACCAAAACTTGGTATATTTTGGAAAACATTTTTGTTTTTTATTTTTCCATTTTTACTTTAACAAGGGTTTGCCCACCCTGAAAAAGTGACTTCTGGGTTCAGGGTACTTTTTCTACACTTAAAAACTAAATTAGGGTAAAATTAAAACTATTTCTTAATTTAAAGCTATTTTAACTCTATGTATACCAAGTTTTGTTGTTCTACCTTAATTGGGTAACTTACAGCGAGCCATCAAAGAAGTCACACGACATATCGTCCATGCAATGGTCAAACCTCCTTCCAGCTATGCTAAAGCTATGTCTTGAAGGAGGTTTGACCATTGCATGGACGATATGGAAAAGAGTGTATATCAGGATTATTATAAACATCGAGAATGGAAGAATGAATGTCACTGACCTTCAGTGACCTAATATTTTTTCTTTTATTTAAGAATCTCAATAACCTTTTACTTTCTTAGAAATATTTGCTGTTTACCTAATGTCATTCTACGTTACAAGTATATATTTTTTTAGTCCTCGGTTTGTAAATATATACGTCAAATTTATTGCTCTTTAATATGTTGTAGGACACTTAAACATAGTGACTGTACTAGTACATCATGGAGCTGACATCCGTCATCGCACAGAGTCAGGTGACACAGCGCTAATTTCTGCGGCACGTGGAGGTCACCGCGACGTAGTTAAATTGTTACTAGATCATGGAGCAGACATCTGTGACAGCACAGAGTCAGGTGACACAGCGCTAATTTCTGCGGTACGTGGAGGTCACTGTGACGTAGTGATATTTTTACTTGATTGTGGAGCAGACATCTGTCACCGCACAGAGTCAGGTGACACAGCGCTAATTTCTGCGGCACGTGGAGGTCACCGTGACGTAGTTAAATTGTTACTAGTACATCATGGAGCAAACATCTGTGACAGCACAGAGTCAGGTGACACAGCGCTAATTTCTGCGGCACGTGGAGGTCACTGTGACGTAGTGATATTTTTACTTGATTGTGGAGCAGACGTCAATTACATCACACAGTCAGGTGAAACAGCGCTAATATCAGCTGCTCGTGGAGGTCACTGTGACGTAGTGAAATTGTTACTAGATTATGGAGCAGACGTCAATCACAGCACAGAGTCAGGTGACACAGCGCTAATATCAGCTTCAAGTGAAGGTCACTGTGACGTAGTGAAATTGTTACTAGATCATGGAGCAGACATCTGTCACCGCTCAGAGTCAGGTGACACAGCGCTAATATCAGCTGCACGTGAAGGTCACTGTGACGTAGTTAAATTGTTACTTGATTGTGGAGCAGACGTCAATCACAGCACAGAGTCAGGTGACACAGCGCTAATATCTGCTGCTCGTGGAGGTCACTGTGACGTAGTGACTGTACTAGTACATCATGGAGCACGACTCCTTCACAGCACAGAGTCAGGTAACACAGCTCTATTATCAGCTTCAGGTGGAGGTTACCGTGACGTAGAGAAAAGTCTACTAGATCTTGGTGCTGACGTCAATTACATCACACAGTCAGGTGACACAGCGCTATTATCAGCTTCAAGTGAAGGTCACCGTGACGTAGTGAAATCGTTACTAGATCATGGAGCAGATATCTGTCACAGCACAGAGTCAGGTGACACAGCGCTAATATCAGCTTCAAGTGAAGGTCACCGTGACGTAGTGAAAAGTCTACTAGATCTTGGTGCTGACGTCAATAGCATCACACTGTCTGGTGACACAGCGCTAATTTCTGCTGCTCGTGGAGGTCACTGTGACGTAGTGAAATTGTTACTAGATCATGGAGCAGACATCTGTCACAGCACAGAGTCAGGTGACACAGCGCTAATTTCTGCTGCTCGTGGAGGTCACGGAGGTCACCGTGACGTAGTGAAATTGTTACTAGATCATGGAGCAGACATCTGTCACAGCACAGAGTCAGGTGACACAGCGCTAATTTCTGCTGCTCGTGGAGGTCACGGAGGTCACCGTGACGTAGTGAAATTGTTACTAGATCATGGAGCAGACATCGATCACAGCACACAGTCATGTGACACAGCGCTAATATCAGCTGCACGTGGAGGTCTCTGTGACGTAGTGAAATTGTTACTAGATTATGGAGCAGACGTCAATCACAGCACAGAGTCAGGTGACACAGCGCTAATTTCTGCTGCTCGTGGAGGTCACGGAGGTCACCTTGACGTAGTGAAATTGTTACTAGATCATGGAGCAGACATCGATCACAGCACACAGTCATGTGACACAGCGCTAATATCAGCTGCACGTGGAGGTCTCTGTGACGTAGTGAAATTGTTACTAGATTATGGAGCAGACGTCAATCACAGCACAGAGTCAGGTGACACAGCGCTAATATCAGCTTCAAGTGAAGGTCACTGTGACGTAGTGAAATTGTTACTAAATCATGGAGCAGACATCTGTCACCGCTCAGAGTCAGGTGACACAGCGCTAATATCAGCTGCACGTGAAGGTAACTGTGACTTAGTGATTGCGCTACTAATTCATAGTGCTGACGTCAATAACATCACACTATTAGGTGACACAGCGCTAATATTAGCTGCAGAGAGAGGTCACTGTGAAGTAGTAATTGTACTAATATATCATGGAGCAGATGTCAATCACAGCAATGCTAATGGTGCCACAGCGCTAATATCATCTGCGGAGAGAGGTCACTGTGACGTAGTGATTGTGCTACTAGCTCATAAAGCTGACGTTAATAAAGGAACACAGTCATGTGACACAGCGCTAATATTAGCTGCACATGAAGGGCACTGTGATGTAGTGACTGCGCTACTATATCATGGAGCTGACGTCAAACACAGAAATAAATCAGGTGACACTGCGCTAATACTAGCTGAACGTAAAGGTCTCCGTGATGTTGTGACTGTGCTACGAAATCATGTAACAAAGGTCAATTACAGCTCACAATCAGGTGACACAGCACTTATATCAGCTGCAAAAATAGGTCTCTGTGACGTAGTGACTGCACTACTAGATCATGGAGCAGACATCGCAGAAAGAACTCATGCAGGTAAAACAGCACTAATATCAGCTGCTGAGAGCGGTCACCATGATGTAGTGACTTTGCTACTTGATCAGGGAGCAGACATCAATCACAGCACTAGAGTAGGTGACACATCGTTAAAATTAGCTGCAGAAAGAGGTCACTGTGACGTAGTGACTGTGCTACTAGAGCATGGAGCTAACGTCAATCACAGCACACATTCAGGCCACACAGCGCTTATATCAGCTGCAGAGAGAGGTCACTGTGAAGTTGCAACTGTATTACTAGTTCATGGAGCTGACGTTAATCACAGCACACAGTCAGGTGACACAGCGTTAATTTCAGCTGCACGTAGAGGCCATCGTGACGTTGTGACTGTGCTACTACGTCATGGAGCTGACATCAATCACATCAGTACGTATGGTGACACAGCGCTAATATCAGCTTCACGTGGAGGTCACTGTGATTTAGTGACTTTGCTACTAGATCATGAAGCTGACAGCATTATGAGCAAACTGCCAGGTAATTTGAAGTTTTAAACATTTTCATTTATTACGCAGTTAACTGTTTTGTTTTACTTTATTTGCAACTAATTAAGTAGAGAACGATGTTAATCGTTAAAGACGAAAAGTTTCAAAATATTATTTAATAATTCTTCATTGTGTAACAAATAAAAATAAAAATACAAATTACACCATTGAGAGTGCTTGGCAACAAACTATTGGATTTTCTCTCTTCATAGCAGTAGTAGTATCAATTATTGTGCTGCAAGATATAACAGATGAGCATAATAATTATGCAGTTTTTTTTAATTTGTGGCTATATATAGCATAAAATTTAAACTTTAAAGTTATCCAAAGGATATAAAAGAATTTGTTCTGTGTTTTAGATCATTTTGTATGAAAATAAATCCAGTTAATTTATTTATTTAAATATATAATATTAAAGGTAATAAATAAATTAAGTTTATAATATCTATTAGTATTTAAGTTTAAACCATCTTTAAGTTAACTTTAAAAAAAATATATATTAACTTGTATTAGAATTTGTGGTACTACAATTTATTAAGTAGTATTGTTTTTAAAATAGTGTTTAACTAGCAAGTTAGTTCGAGAATCAAAGCAAAAGAATATGCAAACGTAAATTGTACTATTAACTTAGTATATATATATATATATATATATATATATATATATATATATATATATATATATATATATATATATATATATATATATTTATATATATATATATATATATATATATATATATATATATATATATATATAAAATCCCATAGTATTTTTTTTACTTCATACAGAATCAATTTATCTGAAAAGAATGGTGTAAACCAACAAAAGCAAAAGCTTTACCATAGTAAAGCCAGTTCCATAGTTTCATGGAAATTTTGTAAATGAAGATTATTGCATGATTCGATGAAATATTTCTAGCAAAATTTTCTTCGAACAGTGGGACTTTCTACACTTTCATGGTGATGCCCTTGCTGGTTTCCTTTTTTTCTTTAAAATCATGAATATAACTGCAATGGTGTAATATTTTATTATTATTTATTATTTATTTTGGAGAGTAGTGATGCTGTTTAATGGTTGAACAAATATATCAAGTATGTGAGAAAAATAATATTCAAAAATTTACTAATTTTCAAAGAAAATCGATAGAAACGAAGTATGACTATGACCTATGCTAGCAATCTTATTCATTAATCCAGTAGGCCTCCAAGAGCAAAAATACCGCTTTTTATTCAAAAAATTTACTTTGTTTTCCAACTAATTTTTCTTTTTGTGTCACCTATTTTGGCTATTTTTTTCTCCTATTTAGGTAGTATACAAAATAAATCTGCCTTCTATTGATCACCTATTTAACAAAATATACAAAATCTTGATCTAAGCTTTCTTAGAAAATGAACTGCATTTTTGAATGGAAATGGATTTAAAACTATATTTACGAGAATTTTTTTCCAAACAAATAAATAATTTAATGCTTAATTATCATACGATAATTTGTAAAAAAAATATCTCAACAAATTCTTTGTGAAAAATCATTATTCTATAACATTTAACACGAAGAATTTACTAGTATTTTTTAGACATTGAAGAAATTCTAAGTTCGTCAGAAAAGGGTGTTTATTGAATAAAAGATTCATTAACATAGCGGAAGAGTGTTTTTTCAATTTGTTATGCTTTGCTGTAACACAATTTATGGTTCACTTTACAGCAAGCAGAGACCTAAACAAACAAAAATAACTATAAAAAACTTTTCTTCCCTAAAGTAGGAACTTAAGAGTAAGCTGACCAAACGTCCCAATTTTCCTGGGACAAAACCAATTTTGACACAATATCCCGGTTAAATATTGAAATTTCCAAATTTTTTCTAATTTCATATTTGAATTAGATAATAAATTAAATTGCAGTACAAAAATATGTTTTTTTGTTTTTTTTTTTCCTTATAGCTATTTTAAAAACGAACAAAATACACCTAAAAATCGGGGACCATGTCTCTTTTTTAGAAACAAATTTAACTTTGGCACTGCGCACCCTCTTCCACGTCTATAGTAGCCTTTTCTTTAGGGTCAACGTTTCCCAGTTTATCCCTAAGAAAATATTATCAACCTTTTAAAGCCCCTATATGAGCACTTTTAATGAAAAAGCAACATTAGTACACGGAGATAAATTATGGATTGAAATAATTCAAGACGCTATTAAAAAAGGAACCACCTCAGTTCTTGGATTGATGTAACAAACTTGAGTTGGTATGACTCATACCGTATTCATACCAACTCAAGTTTTTTGTTATATTAAACCAAGAAGTGAGGTGGTTTGTTTTTAAATAGCGCCTTGAGTTATTTCAATCCATAATTTCTCTCCGTGTAGATTTTATTCTATACCAGTCAATAATTACCTTGTATTTATTACATTTCATTAATTAATTTACCTATATTTTGTAAGGCGTAAGAAAAAGTTGCTTCTCCCTTCGCCTAACTCAAAATGATTTCATATTTTTTACTAGAGAGGTTTTTAACTTTTTTTGTTTGTTTCAGGTGTTATTTCACTGCTAAATAAGGAATCGAATGATTGTGCTGACAAAAATGAAAAAAAAAGGTTACTTGATACGGCAACATTTTTAGAAAACTTGATAAAAGATGAAAAATATTTGATATGGAAAGACAAAACTGGAAATACGTTATTACACCTAGGTTCAGAAAATGAAAATCTTGCAATAATTAAGTTTTTCTTAAAAAATAAAGTAAATATTGACTTAAAAAACAATTTCGGTAGTACAGCATTGCAAAAGGCTGCAATCACTGGGAATCTAGAAATAGTAAAATTGTTAGTAGAGAATGGAGCAGATGTTAACAATAAGAACATTTATGGCAACTCAGTGTTGCATAAATCTACCGAAAGAGGTCATTTAAATGTTGTTCAGTATTTGATAGAAAATTATGCTAATTATCATGTAATTAATAAAGATGGATATACAGTACTTGATATGGCGCTTAGATATGAATTTCTGGATATAGCTCAATATTTAACAGATCTGATGAATAAGCAAAAAATACCTGGAATGACAGAATTGCAGGTTTCCACAGATGGGTGTCGAAAAGTAGACAAACTTCTTGAAGATAAACATGCAAGAGATAAAGAAGTAAGAGGTTCTCAAAACTTACTGCATGTTAAATCTACCGAGGAGCAAGTAAGAAAACAAGTTCCAGTTCCAGCTAGAACTTTAACAGCTAAAAAAACTAAAGGCACATTATTTCAGGTAAGATTCCATTTTATTCAATATAATAAAGTGTAAAATAAAATATTTAAATAAAGGGATATATGTGGTTAATAAAAAAAGGCGTTAAATATATTTTCAAATTTATGCGGCCTATAAAAAAATACAACTGAAAGTTTTAAATTTACATAAGAATTTGAATGTTTTAAGGAATAGTTTTACCCTAGCAAAAGTGTATTAAAGGTAAAAATGTTAAAATACCCACAAATATTTAAATTTCCATAACAAATGCAGTTTTCAATAAATAGTTAATGAAGTCAACGTGAAAAACTATAACTATACATGGAAAACATGCTATTATCAATGGGAAAATTTGTTTTGCATGGACTTTTTCTGCTAGAGATAAAGTGAATATTTAGCAAAATAAAGTTATATAATAATGTTTAAATTTCTAATTACAGCGTTGCCGAAAATGTGAAGACAGTTGCATCATTCTTCTACGCAGTGTGCGATATGTGAAGCAACAATGTGTTTTACATAAGAAACTTTACAATCAGCAACATACATCAAACTCTTTAGAGTTACAATTGATTTCTAACGACTGTATAAAAGTACAAAATGAAATTTTAAGTCACTTGAAACTAATAAAACAAATGCATAAAAATATTGCCCGATTAAAAAAAAAAGAAAAGAAAAAAAGGAAAAGAAAAAACCTATTGTAACCTCTAGTAACTAGTGCATCTTGTTTGAAAAAATATAAACAATGAACAATTTTTGTATCCCTTTTTCTTAAATAAACATTAATTATAACATTCTTAGAGATCTCAATTAACTTCTAATTTTTATTTCTCTTTTCCTTTATTGTTAAGACAATTTGCAGTAGAAATTTATACATAAATATAAAATTAATTATATTATCATTTAAAACCAAGCAAATTTTTTTCTCTTGGGCTAATTGCGCTGTCAGTAATCTAGGAATACAATATCGATATATTTTATTTAAATTTTAGAATATAACAAATTTTAAACAGGATTATCAGACAAATTAATATAATGAAGTCTTGATGAAAGTTGAATAAGATAATGTTCAGCAATCTTTAGAAATTTTATTTATTCATATTACCAAATAGAATATTAACAGCTAGGGTGGTATGAGCGTCAGATCGGCATCATCGCCTTTGATTGTGCGCGAGTAATCTATCCTATTGTTTCGTTAATTCTTCGTCTGTGCCTTGTTAATTATAACCTCTTTATTTCCAACTATCTGTTCTTCCTTTTCCACTAAAAAATCCTTTCGCACACAATCTCCATTATCATAAAATCATCCTCAAAAGTTAACCCGGTAGGCGAGTACCACCATTTTGAAAATTCAACCATGTGGGTTTGCTTGTCGCAACATGTCAAGAGTTGTCCGCATTCCTGAAATCCCTAATATTCTTTCCTTTGTTTTAATGTTTCCCATCCCCCTCTTGACTTCATCTTCCACACCAGCAAGTTATACTCCAACCACAAGAGTGTAGTGTATTAAAACTATAAAGAAAACAATTTATAGAACATATACAAGGAGAAAAAAAAAGTGAAGTACTAGTATGGTAATACCAATGCAAGATTTTGGCCACCCTGGCCAACAATTAATTAATTAGTCATGAATTAGTAGCTTATGGTGTCATAATCGCAAGATTTTGCCAACCGGCAGAACAGATGTACGGAATCTGCACAAGCAGAATCCTGTTTGTTTTGTCACCCCTAAACAAGAACAACAACAATGATTTATTTTTTTTTGAAAATAATAATACAAAATTATAATAATTTTTGTTTAACATGCTAAACGTTTGCTTGTAAGCATATCAGCGGATAAATGTGTGTTTAAATCACATGAATTTAAACTTACTGGCTGTTTGCAGTATATATATATATATATATATATATATATATATATATATATATATATATATATATATATATATATATATTATATATAAATATATATACATAAATATATATATACACACATATATACACACACACACACACACACATATATATATATATATATATATATATATATATATATATATATATATATATATGTATATGTGTGTAATTTTTTAAACACCATGCATAAACACCTTAAATAAGATGCTTTATTATCCATATGAAATTTCTTCATGAGATTTGGTGCCTGCATTCCTGCGGAGTGAGAGGAGCTGAGCGAGCGAGCGAGCGAGCGGTGAAGGTGAATTAAGGTCAGTGAACGAATGTGAACTCACAACAAGCTTGAAACTAAATTTTAGCTAGAGATACGAAGGTCTTTATAATTTAAATAAATTAGGCATAGGTTACTTCAAGATAAATTTATTTCTTGTCTCGAAACTTGTCTAATAAGTTAAATATTAAAAATTAATATAATAATTATTTAAAATAATTATAATTATATAATTAATTATTATATATTATATAATTATTATATAAATAATTAAATAATATTAATAATTATTAATATTTGTCTAATAGCTAAATATTAACGTTAATATAGCCACAGCCATTCATTTATCATTTATTTTACATTCACCAAATTTCATATGCGGGTTTAAGACGTCTTTATTATTATTTTATTAGTATTTTTCATCCTTTTTTTTTTTTCGCAATATTTATAATTTCCAATGAGCTGTGACGTCAAAAACCTGTAAATATATATTTTGTGATATTTTGTCAATGTAAAATAAATTAGAAATTAAGGTCTCCGACTAAATCAACGTTGATACTTTATAGCCATGCAATGGAAGTACATTTTATATATTATAGACATTTTTTTTGTTTAACCTGTTCTATACGAACCTTTAAAGCCATAGACCACATAAAACAACATGTGCTCTTTAATGAATAAACATGAAACGTGATCTTCAAAACTGATGACAAATTTTACCAGAATGTTAATGTAGCTCCACGAGAGAGAGCGTGAAAATACTGTAAAGTATGCAATTTGCGTGAAAATTCATGTTTATGACGTCAGAAACATGCAAAACTTAATATGAAAATATATTTTAATATATTATATTGCAGTATAGATTATTTTCCTGCGGTAAAAAATCTTAAAACACATTATAATTTGTAAATTGTGTAAGATATATTATTGATATTGTGTACTTAAAATTCGGTACAATGGACAAAGCTCACAAAGCAAAAAAAATATATATATTTTAAACATGCTAAAATATTCCACATACAATATTACAAGAGCAGTAAAATGTAAATATAAAGTTTAAATTTGTGAGGTCACGCCTAGAAGTTAGTCCGCTATTTATTATAAACTGCCACTTGAGTACGCGGTGGGAAGTTTTTATAAACAAGAACCCAGGTTTCAGAAAGTTTTCCGTGGGCACTCATCGGCAACGTTTGGGCAAGGATTGGGAAATGCCGAAACCTTTCCTTGACATTGCCCAAAAATAAAAAATTTTCAAATTGAGGCTAGTTTCCTAAACCTTGCCCAAAGTTTTCCCGAGTTATATAGCTTCCCAAACTTAACTGCTTTCCAAAAGTTTTCCTGACTCTTTCCGGGTAAAAAAAATTAAGTTTTTTACAATAATTAAGATATATCAACATATATACATGTTTTTTATCAAAGTTTATTGTTATATTACATAGATAGCGTAATTACATAACCTTTCCTAAGCCTTTCCCAAACTTTTCCCACTTCCTGAATTGTTCCCGATGCTTTCCGATAAAATATTTGTGTAAAAATTATTAATTTAATTAAAATTTTACCTAATTTATTTATTACAAATGCTAATTATATAATATATATCATATTTTTGATTAATTATTGCTTATTTCTTAAAATGGATGCAAACGATCTAAGATAAATTGTAAATAAAAGTATAAATTAAAGTTTTACAGCTATATTTCTTAAGAGCTTCGGTAGCAGAATTGGTTAAAGCGAGTACTTCTAATCTCAGGGTCCTGGGTTCGAATCCCACTGTGGGGTAATTTTTAAAACTCTTTTTACATAATTTTTCTGTTATGTATAAACAGAAATCAATAACCTAGCACAAAAAATAATTTTTTTCATGCTAATTACGTATGCTAATTAGCGCCTCCTTTCCCAAAGCTTTCCCAAACCTTTCCGGACACAAAAATGTGTTGCTAAGTTGATTTTTATACTTAGCAAGTAAAAGCAGCTCAAATGACATTAAGAATTATTTAAAAAGTATTCCCAAGGCATGCCTAAGACTTTCCGGAAATCCTTTCCCAACTGCGGACATTAGGCAATGATTTCGGAAAGGATTTTGGGAATGCCCGGGAAAGGTTCAGGCGTGCCTAGGGCTTTCCGAAGGAAATTTTTTGGTACCTGGGAAGCTAACCAAGCAAACAACGACATCTAAACATGTTGAAATTCCCACGGATAATTTGTTTCCCATGGATGCTTTGGAAGAAATTCAGATAATTTTTGCTGCGTATACGTACTTTTGCCAGATATATTTTATGCGCCTTAATTACTAATTTCTAGTAACTTTCTTTACCTTTTCCACCACACATAGAAAAATTTTATAGGTTACTATCTCTTAAATTCAATTCTTTTTGTTTTTTTTAAATGTTTTTGAAAATTTTATTTAATGCTAGAATTGATTTCTAAAACTGCATCAAAATTTATTTATTATAGCAATAATGTTATACACAAAGTTGCAACAATTTTGCCTATAGATACACAGTGCAATTTCATTAATTTGAAATAGTATTGGCATTGTTTCCACTCACGGGCGAGCCATATTTTACTTGTTTCTATGATAACAGTTTTATATTTAGCATTATAATTGCTCTACAAAATCTACATGCATATAATTATTTTCATTTTTATAGTTTATTCTGAGCTCGGCAAGACTCAATATAAAATGCTACCTAAAATTGAACCGTTTTTTTTCCTTCCAAAATATTATTATTATGATCAACAATGCGATTTTTTTTTACATTGTTTTGAAAGAGGAATTTCAACTCTATTTTTAATAAAGAAGAAAATATCAATGCAAAATTCAATATTAATCAATCTTATTTTGCTTTTGCTATTTTTTTTTTTTTTTTCAATCAGAGTAACTATATAATATATAGTATTTAAGTTTTAGAATATATGAACTTGGCAGCAGCAAATATAAATGTTCGTTATTTCTTGGAATGTTGGTGTAAATGGCATTATATAAACAAGTCACTACAAATTTTAATTGCATGGAAAATAGTTAATTGCACATTTTGCACATACTATTTAAAAAACTTGTTATTATTTTTCTCACATACTTGAGATACTAATTCAACCTGTTAACAACATCAATGCTCTCAAAAATATAATATACATATTCTATGCAAAAAAAAAAAATAATAATAATAAAAATTTAAAATTATTGATTTGTTTGTGTACTAGTTGTAATGTTGTGCCAATTAATTAAAGAAATTATTAAGATAAAAAAATGGTTTATGTAGTATTTATTTACACTCTATAAAAATTGGCACATTACTTTTTAGTTACGAATACCATAAGTGATTTAAAGAGAAAGTTCAGTGGTTACAACATGGCTTCTTCAATGTTAGATAATGACAAGAACTGTTCATAAACTCACATATGATGACCCAAAGCCCTTCCGTAGCCCCATGGTAACCCCTTAAACTTGCGCTCATCCTGCGCTCATCCTGTGACGTAAAAGATACGGGACAGGTTGCATATCTCGCAGGATGATCACGAGTTTGCGGGGCTACTGAAGGGTTTTAGGTCATCATATATAAGTTTATGGACAGTTCTTCTCATTATCTAACATTGAAGAAGCCATCTTGTAACATCTAAACTTTCTCTTTGAGATAAAAACAATTTATAAATAATATGAGTAGCTAAAATAATGCATTTTATCAAATTACTAACAATATCTATATAGCTTAAAACTATAGCTTAAAAACTAATTTAAAAAAACAACTTTAAACAACATAAATGAGCTATTTTTTATAACTTTGCTAAAATGCATTTTATTTTAGCTATACTCGTAGTAACTTCAAAGTGAATTATCTTAAATAATTATATAATATATTAGGATTCGTAACTAAAGTAATGCAACAATTTTTAGAGTGTAATAAGTAGAGACCGGATCTCCAGTTTTTGAAATATGCATGCTAGGTCACATTTGAGTTCAGATATCCACGAATCATCAAGTTTTATTGACAAAAATGCAAAAAAAAAGTTTGAAATGAAAAAAAAAAAAAAGTTTTTGAAATTTGTAAACTTGGTCAGTTAATTTAAGTTTTTGTCAAATTTTCTCATTGTTTGGAGATTGAAAAGACTTTATATTATTTACCGTACAAAAACTTAAAATGACGTGTTGAAAAAAAAAATAAAAAAATAAAAAAAAGTATATTTTTAAATACCTATTTTTAATGCATAGGCCTATCTCAAAACTATCTGAATTCAACTCACGGTGTACCGTGATTCAACTGAACACAATTAAAAAATGTTTAAAATGTAAATTTAAAATTAAAAAATGTTTAAAATGTAAGTTGAAAAATACAAGAATACAAGAATGAAAGAATACAGCTCCTTGATACACTGGCTGGTATTATAGTGTTTCAGATAATAATTCACCTTTTTTTATTATTATTTTGTTTTTTCAACTTTTTGAACTAAAAGTGCACTGATTTTGCCGTTTGTGTAAACTGATAATGCAAAAAAAAAAAAAAAAAAAAAAAGGACCGATTTCAGTATTGAAAATAAACATTTTCAAAACTGAATGACTGAATGTGTGTTTTAAGATATAACTCCACTAAACCAAGAGAGAGAGAGAGAGAGAGAGAGAGAAGAGAGAGGTTTTTTGTTGCTAGGCAGCTAGGCAAATATAAAAATGGCAATGACATATAATATATTATGTTAAATGTCAAGCTCAAGGTTTTATTTTCTTGCTGCGAAATTGATCTTAACACGTACTCTATACGACACGACGGCTCCACTTGCCATGTGGTATATAGGATGTATCCGCATGACGTCATATTTCATGCACTTGGAGGCTATACTGGAGTAGTGAATAATATTGCTCAGCATAGGACAAACTTTTTTTTTTGTCTATATTCTTTTCTTAGGGAAATATATGTTTTGTTTTTAATAATTTTTTATTTTCTCACATACTTTATTTTGCTGTTAACATTAGAGTAAGTCCACATACAACTATGATAGGGTCTATGCATTCATGTTAAAGTCGACGCCATGTTGGATAACTCAATAACATGGGTGTCATAGGACAAAAAATCATTTTGCCAGTTTAAAAACACTATGCAATATTTTTGAAAGCATTGATGTTGTAAATATGTTCAATTAGTATCTCAAGTATGTGAGAAAAATAGCAATACCCAAAAAATTAACCAATTTCCCAAAGAAAATTGGCTTAAATGAAGTTTGTCCTATGCTGAGCAATGTTATGCACTACTCCAGTATGGCCTCCAAGTGCATTAAATATGACGTCATCTGCATACACCCTGTCATACAAAACTGTTTTTGTATAGTTGAACTTGAACTGAAACTGATTATTATGTTTTTAAAAAGTAAATACGCAAAAAAAAAAAAAAAAAAAAAAACGGACTGGACTGAAAATCAATGTAGAAAATGTGACCCCTACCTCTCTAATTTTTGCTGAATAATTCTGAAGACATCTTATTGCAAACTTTCAGATTCTTCGACTAAACGAATGAAAACTTTATTATACGTAATTTTTATGCTACAACTTATTCAGCACAAATTGTTCAATGCAGCATAATTTATGCTATATACTGCATAAGAACTATATGTTATATAGCAAAAATATATTATTTTCTACACTATTTCTACTACTATTTAATTATTTATAAATGTTCTTATTTAGCATATTTAAGCAAAAATTATATAAATGCAGAATAAATTACGCATAAGGTCCCCTTGCACATCCTTGTGCTATGTCGCCATGTTTGTGGTGCCTAATACATTGTCCAGCATAGGGGAAACATCATTTATTCAACTAATTTTTAACATAAAAACAGTTTATTTCAACTGAACAAATTTTTGTATCAGGGAGCTACAACTATATAAGGCTTAAATTTAATTGAGCTATGAAGCTCTTCTTTTTGTTATTAAAAATATAAAAATGATGTTTTTCCCATACTAGCTGGCCTATGTATTCCTGACCAACAAAATGGCGGCTCTTAAATATGAGTGAAAATGGTCTATTTAATATTTTCCTTTATGACATTTTTTAGTCAAATCGCGCAGTAATTAAACTGATTTCCCACCTTAAAACGCTGTTTTATGTTAAATTAATTGTGGCCGTAGCAAGCTATGTATATGTTTGTTTTACAATTTAATAAGATTATATACATATAAAACATTTTACGTGACTATTTTGTAATCACTCAAGGATGTGGCTTTGTCAACCGTCAAGCAAGCAAGCAAGCCAGCTAACAAACGCTGCATGTGTGAGCGCTCTGGCTGCTTGTGGCCGCTCGAGCCAAATCTCTGCTTGATTACAAGAGTGACGTCCATGCGTACACACCCTATATAAAAGTCAAGGCCAGTTCTACCCCTGCTATATAACCAAGTCTAACATAACAAGTAACATAACGAGGAATAGTAGTATAACGGACAGTAGAAAATACATATTGTGATTTAGTTATGTTGTTATAGCAGAAATAATGCGAAATTAGAACAATAAAAATAACAAGATAATTATATGACAGAAAATAACAGAAAAGCATAAATGAAGTTTAAATAAATTCAATTAAATAAACAAATATTATATCCAACAAATTGTGCTGAACTTTAGATAGAATTTAATTACTACGTATTTTTTGATCCGTGCTGTATTAAAAGTATTCTAACTCTTTACATTTATTTTTTATAAGCTTGTTCTGTAAAGTAAAGTGAATCTCAACAACAGTGATTGGCTGACCAACAAAATACGACACACTCATTGGTTGATCTTGTTTTTTGAGCTAACAAAATTGACAAAAATTGCGTCACATGAAGAGCATGGAACTTTTTTTTGTGAAGTTTCTTTCATTCTTATCAAGTTTAAAGTTCTAAAAGAAGAAATAACAATGATCGACCATATGTATAAACGTAGTAAACAGGTAACGAAGTCATAATCAGCTGTTATAACAAAGGAACATATCGACACAAAAGTTGCGCCGGACGTCGCTGACTTTGCAGAACGAGCTATAATAAAAATATTTAGACATCGTAGTGATATAAGATAAAAATTAGTAGATGGTGACGTCATGATGTTTGGTTACAATTTTGTCCACTTGATCACCACCTGCAGCACTGTAGTGTGAGAGCCAGCTTACTTGACGTAGTTCATAATTATCTCACCGAGTGGCAGCACTCGCCAGAAATGAAAATATTTCAGCATTGGGTAAGCATTTTTTTAATTTTTTTAGATATTTATTTAAAACACATAGACTACAAAGAGATTCATCTCATGTCACATATAACCGCTGCTTCAGAGAGCATAGCTCGTGTTGAAGCGAAACATAAAGAAAAAATATTCTTTAAGAAAGAAAGATACATAATTGATTATTAAATTTTAATTTTGAGTCAATGGTTAGACCTAAATATTTATATTAACTTTTTCAAAATATGTTTTGTTGTTTTCTGGTGATAAAATACATAAGTTTTATCCTCAGATCTTATCATTTACTTAGTTTTATCCACATTCATTATTGTCAAATATTTTGTTTTAAACCACTGATTTAAGAGTTCTAAATCATGTTCTATATCTTTTACAATTTCCATTTCATTATTTTTCATAAATTAAAGAAATTTCATTTACATAAATTACTAATTTACCTCTAAGTTTAAGTTTACAGAGGTCATTTTATCAACAAAAGTGTCATAAATTTTATTTACATTATCTTCAGAATTAATTTTTATTGGATGTAAACTATTTTGTAATTTATGATAATCTATGATTTTAAACTTAAGTTGCTTTTATGCATTTATTTTAATTTTTTTTAAATTATTTAGATATAATCTATGATCGCTTCTATTATTATCAATCAAATATAAAGTAGAATTTAAGAAATACATAATACTTATACAATGATCAATTTTAGTATTCCCACTATTTGAGATTATAGTAGCAAATTTTTTATTTATTTTATTAATAATATAGACCCCTTGCACATCCTTGCGCTTTGTCGCCATGTTTGTGGTGCCTAATGCATTGTCCAGCATACGGGAAACTTCGTTTTTCCTAATTTTTAACATAAAAAATAGTTTATTTCAACTGAACAAATTTTTCTCATATCTTTCGAGCTTATTAGGAGCTAGAAATAAGGCTTTGATTGAGGTTTGAAGCTTCTTTTGCTATTAAAAATATAAAAATGATGTTTTTCCTATGCTGGCCTATGTATTTCTGACCAACAATATGGCGGCTTT
>OX439137.1:995331-1030331 GCA_949318235.1 Ecdyonurus torrentis | reverse complement strand
ATTGCTGTGTAAAACAAAATGTGCAGATAATAAGCTAGCAGAATTATTACGATTTTTATGCCTATTTTATTTAGAAAATTACTTTTTTTTTATTATTATTATTTCTCTTATTATTCAACATCAATCCTCTTAAAAATATTGCTTAGTATTTTTCTACTAACAAAATTTATAATTATCCTATGTCCCCATGTTATTTAGTACTCCAATATGGCGTCATGCGAACACCATACAGACAGGTTGCACTCATATTTAAGAGCCGCCATTTTGTTGGTCAGGAATACATAGGCCAGGATAGGAAAAACATTTTTAATAGCAAAAGCAGCTTCCAAGCTCAATCAAAGCCTTATTTGTAGCTCCTAATAAGCGGCAAGAATATCACAAAAATTAAAAATAAACTGTTTTTATGTTAAAAATTAGTAGAAATGATGTTTCCTCTATGCTGGACAATGTATTAGGCACCACAAACATGGCTCCAAAGCGCAAGGGGTCTATATTATATATTAAATTCTCTTAAAATTAAATATTGCTTAGTATTTTTCTACTAACAAAATTTATAATTTTCCTATGTCCCCCATGTTATTTAGTGCTCCAATATGGCGTCATGCGAACACCCTATAGACTCTAGTTATAATATCTAAACATGGCGGCCCAGTGCTCGACATGTGATGACGTCACGGTGGGCTCTCCGTGACGCTTGGTATATTCCTCGCATTCTTCAATGGTGACCTTCCCGCTAGCCAGCCTCTGTCCTAGTCCGCTCTGGTAGGTAATGTAGCGTTGCTGTTAATTATAATACAGGTGTAGTGAGCAGGTAGATCATCAGGTGACCACGGTAGCTACTGCACTCAGGTAGCAGCTTCAGTAGCCGCTTCAATGTAATCCTGGTGACGAGCTGATTACATTGAACTGGCTACTGAAGCTGCTAACATCAATCAATATTGATTTGTATACAAGTTAGCAGCTTCAGTAGCCAGTGCAATGTAATCCTGGTGACGAGCTGATTACATTGAACTGGCTACTGAAGCTGCTAACATCAATCAATATTGATTTGTATACAAGTTAGCAGCTTCAGTAGCCAGTTCAATGTAATCCTGGTAACGAGCTGATTACATTGAACTGGCTACTGAAGCTGCTAACATCAATCAATATTGATTTGTATACAAGTTAGCAGCTTCAGTAGCCAGTTCAATGTAATCCTGGTGACGAGCTGATTACATTGAACTGGCTACTGAAGCTGCTAACATCAATAGAAAGGTAGATAATTAAACTTACGCGAGCGCAGAGGTAACTACCGTGGTTTAATCATACCTGCAAATTCTAAGAGAAAAAACCTTCGCTAATGAGACGTACTGCAGATTTGAGACTCTTGGCCAAGGTGTCGAGTCCTTGAGCGTACAGCACAAAAATATCCTTCAAGTCCGTGGACTCTTGGTGCAAGTTCATCTCCAGGGAGATACCGCCCGGCTGGACTCCACCCTGAATACAACAAAAATTAAGATTTTTTTATTACTATTCATTCATTTATTTATTCTATCATTCATTCATTCATTCCTTCAGTCATTCATTCAATAATTCATTCATTCATTCATTCATTCATTCATTCATTCATTCATTCATTCATTCATTCATTCATTCATTCATTCATTCATTCATTCATTCATTCATTCATTCATTCATTCATTCATTCATTCATTCATTCATTCATTCATTCATTCATTCATTCATTCATTCATTCATTCATTCATTCATTCATTCATTCATTCATTCATTCATTCATTCGTTCATGATGGGAGTGACATGTCTGTAGTCTGAGTTCATATTAACACAGCCCATCATGGTGTACCTGACAACATATAGGAGTCGGGGTTACGTCCATCATTTTTGTTTGTTTGTTTTGTTTTTTTTTTTTTTTTTTTTTGTTTTTGTGTTTGTTTTGTTTTTTTTTTTTTTTTTTTTTTTTGTTTTTGTTTTTTTTTTTTTGTTTGTTTTGTTTTGTTTTTGTTTGTTTTTTTGCTTGCCATATTGTGTTATCGTGCTATACACCAATCCCAGTCCCAGTCAAGACAATGTCTTATCGACAGCTAAGGAATTTCCAAATTAATGTAAAAGCACACACAGGCCGGCTACGGCCTAAGTACACAGCCCGGCATTAGCCACGACAGTTTAGATAAACCGTGGAAACGTCTAGGCAGGCTGGTCGGTGCAATCACATCAATCATGCACCTCCACGAATACTGTGCGTCGTCATGGAATGCATGTAAACATGCATCGTGCAACATGTTGTGCTCTCACACTTGACGTACGCACCCAGCAGTGGCTCGAACCTATACTTGGTGAGGAGTACACAGTTCTAATGATAATTTTGTTTTACAACAAATTCAAGCATGATTTTGAATGAATGATTTATATATCAAATAAAAATATTAAAATGACTTAATGAAAATGTATTACTTAAGTAAATAATATTTAAATTGTAACGTTTTATTATAAATAAATTTTATGTAAAATTAAACAAATTTAATTATATATAATTTAAATATATTTCATAATAATTATTAACCGCATTTAATTTTTATGAAAATTTAATAACAAAAACTTTTTTTATGTTATATTAGAAATAACCTTATAGGGAGTATCCGCATGACGTCATATTGAATGCGCTTGGAAGTAGTCATACTAGAGTAGTGAATGACATTGCTCAGCATAGGACAAACTTCATTAAAGAGAGTTTTCTTTTAGAAATTGGTTAATTTTTTGTTATTGTTATTTTTCTCATATACTTGAGATACTAATTCAACATATTTACAACATCAATGCTTTCAAAAATATTGCACACTATAATTAAAGTGGCAAAATAAGTTATTTTTCTATGCCACTCATGTTATTGAGTTATCCAACATGGCGACGACATTAACATGAAGGTATACACTGTATACATATAAACCCTACATTAGAAAAGATATGCCTAATTTTCTAATTGTTTGCATTTTAAGACAATATGAATCTGTGTACACAATCCACTTTTTCTAATTGGAATTTTTAATTAATTCATTAAAAGAACTTGCATTCTTATGGAGCTCACTTGATAATTCTAATTAGAAAAAGCTTATTGAGAACAAAGCATTAGAAAATACAGCATTGAACCTGAGTAAGGAGTATTTTTTACATAAGTTTTGTAATCAATGATTCTGCTTTTTTATTATTATATTTTTTTTGTAATAGTTTGATTTAAAACTTACTTTGAAGATCCACAGACACCCTGGCTTTTTAGAATCTACCACCAGGTACAAAAACAATTTCACAACTTGTTAAGTTCTGAAGCGAATATTACTTTTAATTTAAAAATTAAATTTAAGTTAGATCGAGTTTTGGCCAAACCACAATCAGGTAACTATTATACTTCATATCATATAAGTTTTTAGCATTAGGCGCATTAGCTGTGGTGGACCGACTTGGACCGGAAATCGCTAAAAGAAGAACTATATTTTCCCACTAATTTTTTGTATATATGATTTAATTCCAATAAAACAGACACTATAATTTTCAAATAAAATCAGGTAACGTTAAAATATATTTTTTATACCATAGAAAAATATTTTAATAATATTTTAAAGTATAAAAAAAATTCTTATTTCACTAAAATTTCCCGCTCAAATTTAAATTTCCACATGTTATCTTTAAAGTGTAACAACTTGAATATTTGATCGTGTTTTCACATGTTTGACATAACTAAATTTTTAAGAAACATTCTTTCTTCACTTTGTATTATTATTGATATTCGAAACCGTCCTAGTTTGCGAGATATCAGGCGGTCACCTACCCCCTGAATCAGCATTCAGCAACATTTTATGGTCAAAATAAAAAAACAGGTCATGCCTTGTATGAAGCGAAAATACCTGTTAATTTGATATTTGATATTGGCCACCAAAAGTGACAATAGCGTAAGACGTTTCTATGAAGATACGTGAAGCGGAGTATATAAGGGAGCGTGGAAAAGTTTGATTTAAGTTTTTAATTACAAAGAAGAGGCTGTACCTAATTGTACTTATAGTTGTACGTAATAATCGATTAAAAACCACTTTTGTTGTTTGTTTATAGTTTGTTATTCAAGTTTTTGAGATAATTGGGCAAAACTAAAACGACTTTCAATTTTCAATGTTTTAAAGCCATAAAAAACATTGAAACAACATGTCCTCAACACAAAATGGGATCTCCAAAATTAATGATATTTTTTACCAGGATGTTAATGTAGCCCCACAAAAGAGCTTGAAAAAATGTAAAGTATGCAAATTGCGTGAATATTCCTGTTTATGACGTTATTAACAGGCATAAACTAGTATGAAAATATTGTGTGGGTTGCATAAATCAAACATTTCTGATCACTGTTACGGTGCTACAGTTGGGTTTGGAGACCAACTAACGTTATTTATGTAAGTCCTATCAAGTGTTTTGTGATATAAAAAGCTTATGTTTTCTATATCTTTAATATTATAGAATGAAAATAAAATATTTGACCA
The DNA here is from genome assembly GCA_949318235.1 of Ecdyonurus torrentis. Classification (NCBI taxonomy): domain Eukaryota; kingdom Metazoa; phylum Arthropoda; class Insecta; order Ephemeroptera; family Heptageniidae; genus Ecdyonurus; species Ecdyonurus torrentis. The sequence continues at coordinate 1,025,814 of OX439137.1, read as the reverse complement.
CCAAATTTGATATTTTTTGGTGTGTACGTGTTGTCTTCTATAGGACGCCTTGGTACTTCTGAGAAAAAACAAAAAACTAGCACAAGCGCACGGCTAATCAGCAAGGGTTAAATACAAAAGTTGCAGCTGATGCTACTTTACATCTATTTCTGAAATCAAAATTTAAAAATTTATATTATTTGACCAGTTATAGGCTAGTACGGAGTAAGGGTAGTTTTTACACCCCAAATATTCAGAAAAAAATCATTTCATCGAAATGTAAAATCACTTTGGCCATAATCTTGCAAGTTTCAGCTGTGCGGGTTCAGCCTAAGCCGTGGTGTAAGATTGCCTGCACCCGGCACGCCAAATGAGCGAAGTTCAGAAAACAGCCGAGGCAGCACCGTGCAGTAACTGTGAGCAAAAATAACTTTTTGAACCTCGATTGTCTCTCACAAGGATTAACAATAATGGAAAGTGTCACATATAAAATTGTAGACACATGACACATTACAAGGCTCTGTCTATTCAAATCATTTCAATAAATAATCAATTATAAAAGAAAAAAAATCAATGAATAAATGAAAAAATGAATTGATAAATGAATGAATAATTAAATGAATGAATGAATGAATAATTGAATGAATGAATGAATGAATGAATGAATGAATGAATGAATGAATGAATGAATGAATGAATGAATAAATGAATGAATGAATAAATGAATGAATGAATGAATGAATGAATGGATGAATGAATGAATGAATGAATGAATGAATGAATGAATGAATGAATGAATGAATGAATGAATGAATGAATGAATGAATGAATGAATGAATGAATGAATGAAAGAATGAATGAATGAACGAATGAACGAATGAACGAATGAACGAATGAAGAATGAATGAATGAATGAATGAATGAATGAATGAATGAATGAATGAATGAATGAATAAATGAATGAATGAATAAATGAATGAATGAATGAATGAATGAATGGATGAATGAATGAATGAATGAATGAATGAATGAATGAATGAATGAATGAATGAATGAAAGAATGAATGAATGAACGAATGAACGAATGAACGAATGAACGAATGAAGAATGAATGAATGAATGAATGAATGAATGAATGAATGAATGAATGAATGAATGAATGAATGAATGAATGAATGAATGAATGAATGAATGAATGAATGAATGAATGAATGAATGAATGAATGAATGAATGAATGAATGAATGAATGAATGAATGAATGAATGAATGAATGAATGAATGAATAAATGAATGAATGAATGAATGAATGAACGATCAAACAAACGAATCAATCGATCAATTGATTAATTAATAAATCAGTAATAATAATAAAATAGATAATTTTAAAATAAAGTACCACATCAAACAAAGAGAGATATAACATGTCATACTGTAGAGTGGCAGATCTTATTGACCTGAATATTTATAATCACAAAGTCAAGTCAAGGTTATACTTGGCTGCTCCAAAGTGACAAACACTCGTCACGCTGGCTTCATATATGATAGCCGAGACTTAAAAATACAAAAATACAAAAGTACAAAAAAAAGGAAAATGTTGCACGCAATTTTGCAATTCTTGAACTATTGTTGAAACATTCATTCACTGTTGAATCCACGGTTTAATTGTCACTGAACGTTGACAATCTAACGATAAATGACGTCACATGCGTTATAATCACAATAGAATAAAGTTAAAACTTTGTTTTTACAAATCTACAATTTTTCTACTTAAGGGAGTAGAGGACCGACTGATATCTCGCAAACTAGGACGGTTGCGAATAATAATAACTTACACAAAGTAAAGAAGAAATGTTACTTAAAAATTTAGTTATGTCAAAAATGTGGAAACACGATCAAATTTATAAGTTATTACACTTTAAAGATAACATCTAAATGTGGAAATTTAAATTTTAGCGGGAAATTTTAGTCAAATTAGAAATTCTTTTAAAATTAAAAATTCCATTAAATTCTTTGTTGGTATTAAAAAATATATAATTTTAATTTACTTCATTTTAATTGAAAATTATAGTGTTTTTTTTATTGAAATTAAGTGATCTACAAAAAATTATTGGTAAAATGGAGTTTTTCTATTAGTTATTTCCGGTCCAAGTCAGTCCCCCACCGCCTTAATAACGACGCCTGTGACGTCACTTACGTTTTTATTGTTGACATAACGACGTCTAGTGACGTCATAATCGTTTTTTACACAATATAATGCAAAACTGTGTACATGCTTTTCAACGATTGTGTGTCCGTATAATTTGTGGTTTTTGTCTACACTTTTACTACGTTTTTACTTTAAAAAATATAATTTTTACTGACTTATAGACATTGAATGTAATCAGATGGAGGTTCCAATTGATGAAAAACACTATCTAAATGCATACACAAAGAAATAAAAAGGTGGAATAATAATTATGACAGCTCATTTGCAGCAGAATTTTATCAATAAATATTTTATATTAACATGTTATTTTATGTTTTTGTTAAAGAGAATAATTAGTTTTTTGTGTCTCCTACAAAGTGGTTAAATCGGACATCGGACAATATAGTGGAACTACGACGATATATATATATATATATATATATATATATATATATATATATATATATATATATATATATATATATATATATATATATATATATATATATATATATATATATATATATATATATATATATATATATATATATATATATATATATATATATATATATATATATATATATATACTTATATTAGAGCTGTAAAAAACTCGAAATATTTTTAGCCCGGGCTGAAATTTTTTAGCCCGGTTTGACTTGAAACCCGGATTTAGCTTGAAATCGAGCTTAAACTAAAAAAACGAGCCAAAGCTCGGAAAGTTTGATATTTGAGCTGAAGTTTGAAAACGAATTTTTGAGCCTATGAAAAAAAAGCTCGACTTTCATTACAAAAATTGTTTTAAAGGGTAAAAGTCATAAATAAAAGAAAATAATTTTTAATAATATTTGAAACAGCTTTTTTTTCATGATAGAATATTAAAAACACCATTTTAAACAAAAATTACAAACTTTTTTGTTTGCTTTTTGCATAAAATTTTCTTTTGCTTGATTTATTTTCAAAATCTCGTTTTTTTCACGAGTCATTCTTTAGCTCAACTCGAAATAGCTCGTTTTCGAGCTAAAAGATCGAAACTCGGGTTGACCATTTTTAAAAAAACGAGCACCCGATGATTTTGGCACGGGCGGGTGCTCGAACCGGTTTAAATTTACAGTTCTAATTTATATATATATATATATATATATATATATATATATATATATATATATATATATATATATATATATATATATATATATATATATATATATATATATATATATATATATATATATATATATATATATATATATACAGGGTGTTAATAAAAAATTAGCCGTTTTTTAACGCAAATTACAATAATTGTAATAATGAAAAATGAAACTTTATATACATCAAATTAAAGCCTATATTATGGCAATTTAAAAAAATAACAATTTAAACTTTGTACGGCAATTACTTTTCTGTTGAGACCAAAAAGAATATAAAATGAGAAAAATTAAAAAAACAGACAATTTTTTCAGGCGTGAAGTGCTGCAATAGTTTACCTTTGTTAAAAATTATTTCTTTCTTTAAAGTAAAAAACGAAAAACATTAACTAAAGGCTACTCCTAGTGAGCACCATTTGTAGCTCGGCACTTGGTCCAGATGTACTTCCAGATCTCGCCATACGATATCTTCTCTAGCATGTCCAGGTGTCACGGTGCAAAAAGCTGCAGTGATGCGCTGCTAGAGAAACACTGATAGTTAGCACTTAAGTTTTGAACACGATCTCCACAGGAAGAAGTCGGGTGGTGTGTATATATATCCTTGTTTCATACGCAATCATATAAAATAAAAAAGTAATACCTACAATGATTTTATAGTTTAGTGAATTTATGCTGCTTTTGCAACGAATGTTGGAAATTGTATTTTAAAGTGCAAGAAATAACATGGCTAAAATGTTTGTGGGAAAGAAAATAATAAATTTTGAAAAATGTTACATTAGATTAGGAAAACTTTTATAATGTTATATAATTCTCTTGTAAATATTCTACATATTAATTTTTTCTTTTTTTTTTAAAGTTTCTTGTAAACTTAATTATTTATTAAAGATATCCAAATAGATTCAGCAGTTATGGGTTTAAAAAAATTTGTATTTGACACTTTTCATTTGTGTTAACACTTGTGAAAGAAAATCGAGTTTAAAAGTGTTTTTTTGCTCACGGTAACTGCATGGTGCTGCCTCGGCTAATTTTCGAACTTCGCTCTTTTGGTGTGCCGGCTGCTGGGTTCAGAAAGTCCTACACACCACGGCTTGTGTTGAACCCACACCGCTGAAACTTGCAAGATTATGGGCAAACTGTTTTAATATATTTAGGCAAATGTTTTTTCAAATTTTTGGAGTGGTAAAAACACCCCTAAAAATCAACCCTCATTCTTTAACAAGCTGTTTCATGCAGACTAATTCAACGTTTTAATTTTTGATTTCAGAAATAGATGTAAAGTACAATCACCTGCAACTTTTGTATTTAACCCTTGCTGGTTGGCCGTGCGCTTGTGGTAGTTTTTTTCTTTTCTCACTTGATAGTCCCATAAGTCTCTCTTCACTTCCTATCCTTTATTATTTTTATAAAAATTAGTAAATATTTATAAACCTGATTTAATTAAGGAATATTTTTTAAGTAATGTTGTTTTCAATGTTTTTTTATATATTTTTGTATTTATGTGTTTTCGAAGAAAATATTCTATAAAAGACACTTTTAAACAGTAATAAATAATCATCAGTATTGTTTTTATTATTTATAGGGTGGTTTCATTCATGTTAGAGTGAAGCCATGAGTGAGCGCTAAATAACATTGGCCAGTTTAGGAAAATGACTCATTTTGCCATTTAAAAATTTTCTTGCCATATTACAGAGCATTGATGCTGTTAACACGCTAAATTAGTTTATCAAGAACTAAAGAAAAATAGTACTAACCAATTAATAACTAATTTTCTAAGAAAATAACCAAAAACTTTGTTTGTGCTATGCTGAGCAATGAAATTCATTGCTGAAGATAAGCATCGAAAAGAACATTCAGAATGACGTAATGCGCACACACCCTATATTTTCCTAAGTTAATATGTTATAATTGTATGCTGATTTATAAATTTAATATAGGATGATGCGCATGACGTCATATATATTGTGGAGTAATGAGCATTGCTCATCGCAAGGAAAAACTTGATTTATTCTTTGGAAAAAATTAGTTAGTTTTTGTTACCTGTCTTTTTGCTCACATATACTTAAGGTGTACTAATTTAGCATTTTTGCAACGTCAATGCTCTCAAAAATATTGCATAGTTTTATATAGTGACAAAATGTGTCATTATCCTACGTGCAGCCCAAGCTATTAAGTGATCAATCATGTCGTTGACTTTTACATGAATGCATAAGTTATCTAGCCGGAATTAAAGGAGCGCTGGAATGAAGGTTAGAACTTCTATAAATTAACATTTCGCGTGAACGAGTTTTCTGTAAATAACTATGTAGCGCCTCGATTCTGAAAATGATATAAACAAAGAATGCAGAAAAAAAGGGTGCATGCAGATAACATAAAATTTAATGTGCTTTGAGGCCATACTGGAGTATTAACTAACATTACTTAGCATAGGGCTCACTTCATTAACTTCATTAGTCAATTTTCTACGGAAAATCAGTTATTTTTTTATTACTATTTATTTCACATTCAATAGTTAATAATTTAACATATTTTCAGCAACAATGCTTTAAAAAAATATTGTATAGTGGTTTTAGGATTGAAAAATGGTATAATTTCCAATGCCATGTTATTGAGGTATTCCACATGGCAAAGAATTTAACATGAATGCATAATAAAAAATTACCTGTAGATGTATTGCTTCAAATATGATATTTTTGTTCTTAATTTCTTATATTTATTTAGCCTTGACCCTCTTGACAGTTAGTTATTTTAAGGGAAAGTTTGGTAATTATCTTATTATGAAAACTGTTATGAAAATCTTTCCTTCTCTCTCTTTCACGTCCACTGACGATGAGGAAGATACAATTATTACATTCCACCACTTATAGTTATCAAGATTTTCGATTAAACGCACGGTGAGACGTGGAGAAAGCCAAATATATCTTAATATAACATTAAGTACGCTTATGCAAAAAAAAACTTTTTGTTTTTTGCGACTTTTGAGAAAACTACTGCATCGATTTCAAAAAAATTTAAATGAGACATACTAGATATCAATTAACGTGTTTTATGCAATAAGGTATGTGCGTATGACGTCACTGCTGTTCTTGAACATTAAACAAAAATGCTTCTCAGCATAAATCAAAAGTATTTTTTGGGCTATTTTCTTTAAAGTTTAGCTTATTTTTGGTAATTCTTATATATCTTGCATACTTGAAAGACCTATTCAAGCTGTTAACAACATCAGTTCTCTCAAAATTATTGCGAAGTATTTTTAAACTAGCAAAATTAGCTTTTTTCCTATAGTGGCCTACATAGCGACTTTAACGTTAAAGAAAATATTATACAGAAAATTTTCTAAAAAAAATTTAAAAATATATTTTAAATTGATATATTGATAGTAAAAATGTTTTGCTATATTTAAATTGTATTTTAAATATGTAAATTTACTATTGTTTTCTCTCTCTCTCTCTCTCTCTCTATCTCCCTCTCACATACACATACACATACAGAATTTTGTATATATCATTTTTTTGATGCAGTCACATTCGAAAAAAAAAGTGTATCTAAACAGTGTAAAACTAGACAGTGTATCTATATCTGTGTGTGTGTATGTTTGTGTGTATGTTTGTGTTTGTGTGTATGTATGTATGTGCATGTGTGTGTTTATGTGCATGTTCGTGTATGTGTGTGTGTGTGAGTGTGTGTGTGTGTGTGTGTGTGTGTGTGTGTGTGTGTGTGTGTGTGTGTGTGTGTGTGTGTGTGTGTGTTTCTGTGTGTGTGTGTGTGTCTGACTGCTTATGCTTACACAAAAAGCGGAAAAGGAAGTGACCGGAAGAGGAAACCACTATAAAAGTGTGAGAACAGTTGGTGCCAGCAGCTAGCTAGGCCTGAGCTACCTCCCACTTTTACTGTCACGTGGTTTCTTCTTCCAGACACATCATTTTTCGCAATTGAGTAAACATAAACAGTCACACACAAACACAAGCACACACACACACAAACACAATCACACACAAACACACACACACACATATACACACACTTAGAGATAACTGTTTAGTTGTTTTTTTCAAATGTAACTTTCTGAAAAAAAATCATAAATTTATTTTTTTTTACTATAACTAAGATTTATTACAGACACTGTAGGGTATCTAAAAAAAATAATAAAACTTTGTTATGTTGGCCAAACTGGAAATCCGGAAATAAAATATCACGCGGGAGCTGTGTTGGATTTCAAATTTAAACTGTGATGCAAGTCTGTGCCAAGACTTTTGCATTGTTCAACACTTATTTTAATTAATCATTTATTTAAAATGAAATAAATTAGTACGTTGAACTGAATTCTTCATTAATTATTATTACATTTAAACACCATTACTAAATGCCAAAATATTTAAAATACAGTACAAATGATTTTACAAGCACTGCAGTCTATCAGACGATCATCCAGCATGAGGCTATATACAAAATTAGAGGGTAGTGATAATTTTAAATTGTTTTGCACGACGGAAAAAATTGTTGCGGAGGGGTGTGGAGGAGTGCTAGATGTAGGGCGCTGCATGAATTTCACGATAGGGGTTCAGAATCAGGGTAGTAAAAAATTATAATTGTTCTGCACGATGGAAAAAATTTGTTATACGCTTAGCCTATACAGACGTGCAATTAGTAGGCGTAACGTAGATTGCATATGTGCCAAAATTGCACCCGTGGAGATTGCACAAGTACCGAAATGCCGCGTAGCTCGTGATATATATATATATATATATATATATATATATATATATATATATATATATATATATATATATATATATATATATATATATATATATATATATATATATATATATATATATATATATATATATATATATATGACGCTCTTCAGGTGAGGCGGTAAGGCCATCTGCCAAACATTTGACGATTTCGCTCAAATTTGGTTCAAACATCAGGTATGGGGTCTAGAGAAAATTATTTTGTCGGATTTGGAAAATCTTGAAAATTTTCGGAAAAATCGCGCATTTCAAAATTTTTATTTTACTTGACTTTCCTTGGGAAAACCATTAATTACGCCTAAATGAATTATAATTGACAAACCAAACTAGGCGGATGTTATGACCATTGACCGAGCCTTGTTTTATGATGTGTGACCCATGACCTTGAACTCGTGTAAAGGTCAATGAACTGCGTTCAAAACGGAAAAGTGGAAAAATGGCCAATTTACGTAATTTTTTTTGGTCGTTTTTTTGCATCATTTTTTAGTCCATAATGTCCTTAAGATGTGTGCCAAGTTTTGGAATGGGACCTCTGCAACTTTAGACGTGGCGCCACGTCAAGCGGTGGCACCTCGAGTAGGTTACGGTGTACCGCTCAAGTTTAAAAATTGAAATAAAAAAAGTTACACAGATAACGAAACAAAACTTGGTGTACTTAGGGACACATATATGAACCATATTCCAAAAAAGTTTAAAACATGAGGCGCGCAAATTCAAAAAGTGACAGTTACTTTCGAGAAAAATGGATTTTCGCCATTTTCTCTGTATTCATGAAATTGGTTGAACATAAACGCTTACCTTGAGACTCAAAAACTATGAATACTTAAAAACACACATTAATGTTGTTCGTAAACCCTGCTTTCTTGCACCAAAAAATGCGCATTCCATTTGAATAACCAAAGGCGCTCGTCATTTTAGGAGCAGAGAACAGGGTTTACGAACAGCATTATTATAAAACATTTGTCAGTAAGTTTTAAACATGTGGCGCGAAAATTCAAAAATTAGCATCGCCATTAATTAAAAATAATGTGGATTTATGCAGTTTTATTTTATTTTCATCGCTTTAAATCATATTTATTAGACCCTAAAGTTAAATTGAGACTCAAAATTTACTATGAGGTTGGTATATGTATACCTGTAATAAATAATATCTACAATTTTGTCTTATTTTTGAAAATTAATGAAAAAATGTAAAGTTTTTATGAAAAAACTTGTTTTTTTATAAAATTTTCTTGTTTGAAACCATTAAAAATTTCTGAAAATGTTTTTAAATATTTTTCCAAGCATTATGTTACGTAGACGCATCAAACAAAAATGAAGACTCGTAAATAATTACGTGTTCTTCCTAAAAACGTGACCTTTTTCCATTAATATTCAAAAAATAAGACAAAATTATAGATATTATTTATTACAGGTATACATACCAGCCTTATAATAAATTTTGAGTCTCAATTTAACTTTAGGGTCCAATAAATATGATTTAAAGCGATGAAAATAAAATAAAACTGCATAAATTCACATTGTTTTTAATTAATGGCGATGCTAATTTTTGAATTTTTGTGCCACATGTTTAAAACTTACTGACATATGTTTCATAATGTGTGTTTTTAAGTATTCATAGTTTTTAAGTCTCAATATATATATATATATATATATATATATATATATATATATATATATATATATATATATAGATATATATATATATATATATATAAATATATATATATATATATATATATATATATATATATATATATATATATATATATATATATATATATATATATATATATATATATTATATATATATATATATATATATATATATATATATATATATATATATATATATATATATATCGCTGGCTGCACGTCTAAATAGGGAAAATGCAATTTTCATGAATCACGTCAGTGGAGAATATACAGCTTTCACGGCCGCTGCGAGTAGCGAATATCATGTGCTGTGAGCATAGCTTATTCGCCACTCGCGACGGCCGTGAAAAGTATATATTTACCACTATAGCACTGATTTTTTTTAATTATACTTAAGATATTTGTTAGAAAATAATTGCCAGAATTTGACAAAAAAGATAAAAATTTCACATTTTTTAAACTTTTTATGAATAATTTTTCCAGCATTGACAATTTTTGTTCTTTTCCGGTAACGTCAAATATTCAAAATAGTTACTACTTTAAAAAAACAAACAGTGCTGTAAAAAACGAAAGTCCGATTTAACTCATTAGTGAAAATTAAAATAAAATACAGGACTATACGAGGGTCATTCAATAAGTTCTCGGCCTCGCATATAGATTGCATGCACATGTGCAAAAATTTTTTTGTCACATTATTAGCTGTTCTTTGGTTGTTTGTATTTCAAATTTCAAGTCTCTAGCATAATTTTTTATATTTTGGTGGCGACTTTTGTGAGACAATGTCAGCTGATATGGAAAAGTGGACCAAAACTGAGTGGACCAAATCGTGTTTCCATTGTTTTGATTGTTCTTTGGTTCCTGGGGTAACGTAGTGAACCCAAGTTTCATCACCAGCCACCAAACAACGCAAAAAGTTACGTTTGATGCGTCGCAAGGTCGCTAAAGTGGACCTACATACCCTGGCACGCTCACGTTTTTGCTCATCAGACACCCGTTTTGCGGCACCCATCTTGCAGACAGCTTTTTCATGTAGATATGCTTGGTTAAAATTTCATGAACCGCACTTACTGACATGCCTAGATCCTCAGCTATGTCGGACACCTTCAATCGTCGATTTTGAAGCACTTTTTTGTGTACTTTTTTAATGTTTTCTTCAGTAACAGCTGATTTGGGCCTGCCACTACGGGGGTCATCTTCAATACTCAATCTACCACGTCTAAATTCAGCTGACAATTCTTTGTTGTGCTATATGATGGAGCACATTCCCCCAACGTGTTCACCAAATCCTCATGGATCTCAGTCGTTCTAATTTTTTTCTGCACCAGATACTTTATGACAGTACGAGTCTCGGATTTGGTCCACTTTTCAGTATCCCTAACATTGTCTCACAAAATTCGCCACCAAAAAATAACAAATTATGCTAGAGACTTGAAATTTGAAATACAAACAACCAAAAAACAGCTATTAATGTGACAATTTTTTTTTTGCACATGTGCATGCAATCTATATGCGAGGCCGAGAACTTATTGAATGACCCTCGTATAATCCATAACTATACATTAAAGCCCTTGTCATGTTACTTTTTTAACGTGTAAAATTCTAGACTGATAATTACCATACCTCAATATCCATAAATTAGACACCAACCAGTTGATTTTGTATTTATTATCGTTAATTTTTATTTTGACTGTTATATCACGTATCTGACGTCACAATGTACCGATGGGGCTGTGAAAGGTGTAAAGAACTTAAGACAAGGGCTTATATTTATCACGTGACCAGAGCGGTGACTGTGATTGGCAGCTGTACATTGTGAAGTCAGATACGAGATAAAACCGCAAAAAGAAAAAAAATACAAAATCAACGTGTTGGTGTCTAATTCATGGATAATAACTCACTCACGCCCTCACTCACTCACTCACTCACTCACTCACTCACTCACTCACTCACTCACTCACTCACTCACTCACTCACTCACTCACTCACTCACTCACTCACTCACTCACTCACTCACTCACTCACTCACTCACTCACTCACTCACTCACTCACTCACTCACTCACTCACTCACTCACTCACTCACTCACTCACTCACTCACTCACTCACTCACTCACTCACTCACTCACTCACTCACTCACTCACTCACTCACTCACTCACTCACTCACTCACTCACTCACTCACTCACTCACTCACTCACTCACTCACTCACTCACTCACTCACTCACTCACTCACTCACTCACTCACTCACTCACTCACTCACTCACTCACTCACTCACTCACTCACTCACTCACTCACTCACTCACTCACTCACTCACTCACTCACTCACTCACTCACTCACTCACTCACTCACTCACTCACTCACTCACTCACTCACTCACTCACTCACTCACTCACTCACTCACTCACTCACTCACTCACTCACTCACTCACTCACTCACTCACTCACGCACTCACTCACGCACTCACGCACTCACTCACTCACTCACTCACTCACTCACTCACTCACTCACTCACTCACTCACTCACTCACTCACTCACTCACTCACTCACTCACTCACTCACTCACTCACTCACTCACTCACTCACTCACTCACTCACTCACTCACTCACTCACTCACTCACTCACTCACTCACTCACTCACTCACTCACTCACTCACTCACTCACTCACTCACTCACTCACTCACTCACTCACTCACTCACTCACTCACTCACTCACTCACTCACTCACTCACTCACTCACTCACTCACTCACTCACTCACTCACTCACTCACTCACTCACTCACTCACTCACTCACTCACTCACTCACTCACTCACTCACTCACTCACTCACTCACTCACTCACTCACTCACGCACTCACTCACGCACTCACGCACTCACTCACTTGATACATTTTTCATTCAATACATCAAAATCTATACTTACCTGCATAACATAACTTTATTGACTATGTTATGATATTATGCTATGTTATAAAACTTAATTGTTAATGAAGTTTTATTATACATACACATTGCATCCTATATGCTGTAATGAAACTATAATGCACCATTGAGTTATTTATTTTCTCTTATCTTGAGATGATAGAAAAAAGAGGTTGCCTAGTTGATTAGAAAATAAACAAATAAATTTGAATTACCTGCTGTCTCTAACTTACCTTGCATCTTTAGAGTTGACCTAGACCTTTGGAGAGAGAAGGAGAGAGAGAAAGAGAGAATGAGAGAAACAGAGAGAGAGAGTGAGAGAGAAACAGAGAGAGAGAAACAGAGAAAGAGAGAGAGAGAGAGAGACACACTCAGAGAGAGAGTGAGAGAGAAAGAGAGTGAAAGAGAAACAAAGTGCGAGAGAAACAGAGAGAGAGAGAAAGAGAGAGAGAGAGAGAGAGAGAGAGAGAGAGAGAGAGAGAGAGAGAGAGAGAGAGAGAGAGAGAGAGAGAGAGAGAGAGAGAGAGACAGGCGCTATCTTTCCCTTGCTCGCTCTACTCAGCACATAAAAAAATATTAATAATTATGCCTGATTGCTAGCTATCAGCCTATATTTATGATGAAATAATTTAGCATTATTTATTATTAATATATAGGTATACGAATTATTACAGAACATTTTTGTTGATAAGATTTTGTAGAGCAAAAGTAGTGCCTTACTTAAATTCCTAACATTTTGCAAATCAAGACAATTCATGCATTTTCTCAACAAAATATCTGAAGTGCTGAATAAACTGTATGAAAATGTTGTGCAGGATGCATAAATCAAACATTTCTGATCACTGTTACGGTGCTACAGTTGGGTTTTGAGACAAACTAACGTTATTTTTGTAAGTCCTCTCAAGTGTTTTGTGATATAAAAAGCTAATGTTTTCATGTTTTCTATATCTTTAAGATTATAGAATGAATATAAAATCTTGGACCACCAAATTTAATAAATTTTTGGTGTGTGCAGTACCGAGCTTAAAAATTGTTAAAGAGATACTATTGGTCCACGAAATTACAATAGCAAAGTGTGTCTGCTGCTGCATTTCTCCGCCTTCTCAGACTGGTTGTGATTGCAGTGACCAATGACATAAATATACGCACACCTACTTGACTATGCACACCTTCTCTCTCTCTCTCTCTCTCTCTCTCTCTCTTCTATATTTCTCTCTCTTATTTAAGAATCAGTGCTTGCTTGCTCGCCGAACACGCGTCTGGTGCATATCTCTCTCTCTCTCTCTCTCTCTCTCTCTCTCTCTCTCTCTCTCTCGCTTTATTCAACCTGCCTGCTAGACCTGCCGTGTGTTGTTCTCTCTCTAATTTCTCATTCAAACAAAATAATTTTTATAATATGCTTTCTTTAAACTTGTTTGCTTTTTCTCTAGAAAAAATACAATAGTAAACGATATCATAGAAAGAGAGAGATGGTGCACGTTGGACAAGCAGACAGCGTATTATTTATTCTGAGAGTGAGTGAGAGAGAGAGAGACGTGGTGCGTGCTCCAGACGGCTGGTCGGCAGCAAGCAAGCATAATACTCTGATTCTGATAGAGAGAGAGAGAGAGAGAGAGAGAAGATGTGCATAGTCAAGGAGGTGTGCTTCTATTTATGTCGTTGACCACTGCAATGACAACTAGCCTGAGAAGGCAGAGAATGCAGAAAATAGACACACTTTGCTATTGTAATTTTGTGGAGCTATATTTCCTTTGTTAACATTTTATCTGCTCCGTACTGTACGTGTTGTCTTCTTTAGGACTTCTGAGAAAAAACAAAAAACTAGCACAAGCGCACGGCCAATCAGCAAGGGTCAAATACAAAAGTTGCAGCTAATGCTACATTACATCTACTTCTAAAATCAAAATCTAAAAATTTGTATTATTTAGTCAGTTATAGGCCAGAAAGGAGTAAGGGTAGTTTTTAAGGGTAGTTTTTACACCCCAAAAATTTAGGAAAAAATCATTTCATTCAAATGTGAAATCACTTTGACCGTAATCCTGCAAGTTTCAGTAATTATGCTGAACATGTTAACTATTATGTTATGTAGTATAATCACATAATCATTTTACAAAATAGCATACAATACTGCGTATTGCGCATATACAGTATGTATTCAGCTAAAATAATTATTACCTCATTATTTTAATTTTTAATTCATAAAATGTTTTTTTGTTATAGTTTTTAAAATATAATCTTACTTTATAAAACTTTAGCAAAATTGTTTTGCATGCTTTGATTATACTTAAGTGTGAATGTGGGAGAGTCTTATCTTGAGCTGACACATTGATAACATTGATAAAATTGTTTAATAGCAATAACAAGGTCGTAATTTATAATCTCGCTATGTCTCTCTATTTTATCTCTCTCTCTCTCTCTCTCTCTCTCTCTCTCTCTCTCTCATTCTCTCGCACACTCTATATGATACTTATAATATACTTATATATATATATATATATATATATATATATATATATATATATATATATATATATATATATATATATATATATATATATATATATATATATATATATATATATTATCTATTAGTATTTAAGTTAAAATGGATTATTGTGTTTGTAAAATACCATAGTTTTTTTTTTGGTAAAAATGGAATAAAAGTTTATTTCCTGCACACGCGTAATATAAATATATAAATATAAATAAGGTTTTTGCAACTTTGTCCAGCTTGTCCCTGATACATCACAGATCATATGACGTTTTTATTTATTGCCTTTAAAATACATCATTTTGTATTGTTTTTGTAATGATTTTAATTGTAATTATTTTATAGCTGCTCATAATAACTTAAAAGTGACTATGTCAAATAGATTAGAATTCGTAACCGTACTTTTATTTACTATCTTTTTGAGTGATTCATAAAATTTATAATTTTTATTAAGTTAATATTTAACGTATATTTAATAATTTTTCATTGAAAATTACTTTTTACATAACTAATTTACCCTATACATATATATATATATATATATATATATATATATATATATATATATATATATATATATATATATATATATATTATATATATGTGTGAGTATATATATATATATATATATATATATATATATATATATATATATATATATATATATATATATATATATATATATTAGGATTGTTATTTATTTTGTAGACAGTATAATATGTAAAATTATTACTTTCAAATAGTATCGTTATATAGATATCTATATGTAAATTTCAATTTTTGTTAAACTAAAAATGTAACATTTCTTTTTGCAATGTTGTTAATCTGTATATAGAAATAACAAAACGTTAACAAATAACGTTAAACGACTAAAAGACTGATGGTTATTTTATATTTTTTGCTTAAGACCCTTGAATAAGGGCCTATAAACCAACCTGGCATATTTATACACACACACACACATGCACACACTCACACACACACACACACACACACACATATCGATCTTGTTGCGAAAAAAAGGCCTATCTCGTTTATTGTCAGTGAAAGCAAAAGGCCTATCTCGTATTTTGTCAGTGAAAGCAAAAGGCCTATCTTGTTCCCGAACGTTATGTAGATGGCGCTTGAGATAGACCTTTTGCTTCCACTGACAAAATAAGAGATAGGCCTTTTGCTTCCACTGACAGAAAACGAGATAGGCTTTTTTTTCGCATCAAGATCGATATGTATATATGCAGATTTTTTTAACAATAATAGTGTATACTGTGACAAAACTCCAAACTTAAAAAAGGTAAAAATGAGGTGAGACATTGCTAGGTATGTCTTGGGCTCTAACGAGATAACCGTGGCGGGTGTTGATCTTCTTCTGTTCACGACGTTTCACGACCTGCGTTGGCCGCATCTTCAGGTGAGTATGGTCCAGGTTATGTTGTTCTGCTCCTTATATAGCTGGTAGTGGGAGTAGTGGTCCACGCTGTGCTTTCCTATTGGCCGGTTGTGGGATACTGCGCTGCGCCAATCTCACCTGAAGATGCGGCCAACGCAGGTCGCAAAACGTCGTGAACAGAAGAAGAACAACACCCGCCACGGTTATCCCGTTAGAGCCCAAGACATACCTAGCAATGTCTCACCTCATACATCGAACCGTGAAACCTTACATCTCTACAAAGGTAAAAATGTTCATATAATATTGGTAAGTTTTCGAAGTGATGAGAAAAAACAATTACATATCCTTGTGTATATAACCTGAAATATTTTGTATTTAGTGTGAAAAAAATTGTTTTAATTTAATGTTGTATATAGTGATAAAATAAACAAACTGACAGCTCAACAATACTAACAGAGTGCTAGCAGACGACTTAGTGTTTCTGTCTACATTTAACATGCGCTCTTATGGGGCAATGAAGAAGCTATAATAATTAGGTTAAATATTTTTACTATGAATATTTTGATTGTTTAAATAATCAAAAACATAAAACTATTTCCATAAATAAATATAAATAAATATAAAACAATAAAATAGTGACGAACAACATTCGAATGGTCAATTTTTATACCTGACTTGACGATCAGTCGCTGCTGTAGACACTGTTGTAGTGATTTATGGTGGGTGGATCTTGGTGGATAATTAATTATATATGTAGATTGTATGTAACTATTTATTTACTATATATATATATATATATATATATATATATATATATATATATATATATATATATATATATATATATATATATATATGTTAGCTTCCAGAAGCGAATTCGCTCCGGAAGCGGAAAATATGGTCAGAACGCGTTGGGACCACGTATGAGGCTTCGTAACGCGAAATTCGTGTTGGGAGCATGGTAAATTTAATCCCAACGCGTTGAGATCAAGTTGAAATTTTTCAACGTGACGGGATCAAATTTGAAATCCCATGACGCGTTAGGAACATGCAAAATTGTTCTCAATGCGTTGGGACCAAAATTGAAATTTCACAACGCGTTTCGGTACAATAATACAATTATGTGTATAAAATATCACCAAATAAATAAAAATAAAAAACAAATGATAATTAGAGCTAATATATAAATATTTATAGCAACATTTTTTAACTCAAATTAAAACTATAATTTTATTTAGTAAAATAATCAAAAGCCGAAAAGGAACTTTTCTCAATTCAAAATTTTATGTGATATGATTTAAGACTTTGCTATTATTACTTTTTATATGTATTATTAATATGCATGTTTATATAGGTATTGTTTGTTTTTCATCTTAAACTTATACATTTATAATTACTTTGCTTGAAATGCAAGAATACAGTATACTGTATGTGTTTTTTATGTGTTTTGAGCAAGGTATGTTGTTAAATCACACGGATGGAATATATTGAGACATGAAAATTAAACTTACTAAACGATCTATCTTATTATTAATTATATATGACCGAAACTTTTTTATTTTGAAGTGAATACTTACGATTAAATATGTAAGAGCCACTGTAAAACCGTTATCCACTCACTTAATTATTTGCGCACCAACAATACACGACAATTATTTAAATTCAAATATTTTCTTAACATATTCTATTTCCAACGACTATGGTGAAATTATAAAACATGTTTTCCGCACAGAGACGAACATTCAACTGAACGTGTATGAGAAAAAATATATCGGTATATTGTTATCACTGGATAAAATAAGGTAGACTTGAACTTTGAACCAATGTATGAGGAAAGTAGTCATAGGTCATAATAGATTAATTTTGTTGGTATATGAAATAAATACTTTTATTTTTCATTATTTAAAATCAGTTTTAAAAAAGGTGTGTTCTCTCTCTCTCTCTCTGTCCTTTTCTTCGAGAGAAGATGCCTTATAGCAAATATTTGAGTTAAGAAAAATTGTTAATATTCGACTTTTGATTATTTTATTAAATAAAATGATAGCTTTTTTTTTTAAATTTGCTATAAAAATAAAGAAATTTTATATTGATCTAATTATCGTTTGTTTTTTATTATTATTTTTATTTATTTTGTGATGTTTTATTCAAATAATTATATTATTTTACCGAAACGTGTTGTGAAATTTCAATTTTGGTCCCAACGCATTGAGAACAATTTTGCATGTTCCTAACGCGTCATGGGATTTCAAATTTGATCCCGTCACGTTGAAAAATTTCAACTTGATCTCAACGCGTTGGGATTAAATTTACCATGCTCCCAACACAAATTTCGCGTTACGAAGCCTCATACGTGGTCCCAACGCGTTCTGACCATATTTTCCGCTTCCGGAGCGAATTCGCTTCTGGAAGCTAACATATATATATATATATATATATATATATATATATATATATATATATATATATATGTATATATATATATATATATATATATATATATATATATGTATAACGGAGTACAATATTGTGTAATGACTCTTACGTTGGCCGTATGTTTACATGCATTCCATGACGACGCACAGTATTCGGGAGGTGCATGATTGATGTGATTGCACCGACCAGCCTGCCTAGATGTTTTCACGGTTTCTCTAGGCTGTCATTGTGAATGCCGGGCTGTGTACTTAGGCCGTGGCTGGCCGTGTGTGCTTTTCCATTAATTGTAAAGTCCTTAGCTGTCGATAAGACAATGTCTTTACTTTGGACTGGGATTTGTGTATAGCACAATAACACAATATGGCAAGCTAAAAAAAAACTCTTGGGTGCACCTTGTACTGCATGATACGCACTCACCGGATAATGTGTCATATATATTATGTATTTTTACATAATGTAACAACATAAGCATATATTAGATGTGATATTGATTGAGGGTTGTTACAAAAGTAATACTAAAATGGTTTTCATGTGTCTATAGTTTTTACCCAATGTTTCAATTTTAAATATAATTCTACGCAATACGTGAGCACTAAATAATAACAGTTGCCACGGCAACGGCATGCAAAAATGACACATTTTCCTAGTTTACAAATCCTTAGCAAGATATATAGTACAGAGTTTAAAAATTGTTAAAGAAATACTATTGGTCCACGAAATTACAATAGCAAAGGGTGTCTGCTGCTGCATTTCTCCGCCTTCTCAGGCTGGTTGTGATTGCAGTGGCCAATGACATAAATATACGCACACATTCTTGACTATATGCACACCTTCTCTCTCTGTCTTAAGTATCAGTGCTTGCTCGCTCGCCGAACACGCGTCTGGTGCATATCGCTCTCTCTCTCTCTCTCTCTCTCTCTCTCTCTCTCTCTCTCTCTCTCTCTCTCTCTCTCTCTCTCTCTTACTTTCTTTAAGAACCAAAATATTAAACCTGCCTGCTAGACCTGCCGTGTGTTGTTCTCTCTCTTATTTCTCGTTCAAACAAAATATTTATTATAATATGCTTCCTCTCAACTTGTTTGCTTTTTCACCAGAAAAAATACAATAGTAAGCGATATCATAGAGAGAGAGAGATAGTCACGTTGGACAAGCAGGCAAGCGTATTATTTATTATGAGAGTGAGAGAGAGAGAGAGAGAGCAAGACGTGGTGCGTGTTCCAGACAGCTGGTCGGCAGCAAGCAAGCATAATACTCTGATTCTAATAGAGAGAGAGAGAGAGAGAGAGAGAGAGAGAAGATGTGCATAGTCAAGGAGGTGTGCTTATATTTATGTCGTTGACCACTGCAATGACAACTAGCCTGAGAAGGCGGAGAATGCAGAAGTAGACACACCTTGCTATTGTAATTTTGTGGAGCTATTTTTCCTGTGTTAACATTTTATCTGCTCCCTACTGTACATAACTCCTTTTTGCAACATATTTAGCATATTTTTATCAATATTTTTAAAAAAACATTGAATTACAAGGAAAACAAAATTTTAAAGATAATATTTAGACCGTTATTATAAGAAATTCGTTAGATATACATATTAAATTCCTTTTAGAATCTAAAGAGATGACTATTTACCGCTAAAAAAATTACGTTTTATACTACCAAGTTATTCTTTTAAAAAAAGTTATTAAATTCTACTAAATGGTACTTGTATATGTACTTGAATAATTTGTTAAGTATGAGTTTTCCGTGTAGTTGATGGCCATCAGACAAATAGAAGTTAATAATTTAGCAAACTGATTGCATAAATTTATGTCTCGTGGTTAAACAATAAAAAATAAATAAAAACTTGTGAAGTTTTCTTTAAATAGATATCAATAAAATTTATACACTGCACAAATTGTCTCAGCGATGCAAAAAAAAAAAAAAGTTGTCATAAATGTTAATTTAAGGGATCCTTTAATGTCGCGCACCGTACTGATTTAATAAAGCTCCATTTAATTTGTGTGTTTCAGAACCGATTCGTGGCTTATCACGCATGGATAGCTAAAAGTCCCCTAATTTAGTATTACGCTTATGAAGAGATTTTTTTCGTTGAATAAAATTAATGCACTGCGATTCCAAAGATATTTAAATAAGAATACTATTGAAAAACGTTTAAGTGTTTTAAGACAATTTAAAACATTTATAATTATAACTTTTAAAAGCAATAGACGGATTGAATTCATATTTCAGAGCCGCCATTTTGTTGGTCAGATATACATAGCCCAGCATAGGAAAAAAGTACTTTTTATGTTTTTAATAGCACAAGAAGCTTCAAAGCTCAATCAAAGCCTTATTTCTAGCTCCTAATAAGTGTGAAGAATATGAGAAAAATTCATTTAGGTAGAGTAAACTTTTGTTACATAAAAAATTAGTAGAAATGATGTTTGCCCTATGCTGATGGCCAATACACTCTAAAAACTAGTGCATTACTTTAGTTACGAATCACAACTTATTTAAGATATACACTTTTAAGTTATTATAAGTAACTAAAATAATGCATTTTAGTAAATTATTAACAATAGCTAATTTAACGTAAAATAGCTTTAAAAAACTTTAAAAATCTTAAAAAAACTTAATTTAGTTATTTTAATACCTTGCTAAAATGCTTTCTTTTAGCTACTCATAATAACTTAAAACTGTATATCTTAAATAAGTTATTATTCGTAACTAAAGTAATGCACCAATTTTTAGAGTGTACACTAGGCACCACAAACATGGCGTCAATGCGCAAGGATGATGTGCAAAGATATAGCTCCATAGATACAAGATATAAAGTTGCAAGGTCAAAAACAAACTTAATTTGTCGGTCATCAACATTGAGATATTGCAACTTGAACTAAACATGGCGACAATGCGCAAGGATGATGTGCAAAGTGTCTATAGCTCCATAGATACAAGACATAAAGTTGCAAGGTCAAAAACAAACTTAATTTGTCGGTCATCAACATTGAGATATTGCAACTTGAACTAAACATGGCGACAATGCGCAAGGATGATGTGCAAAGTGTCTATAGCTCCATAGATACAAGACATAAAGTTGCAAGGTCAAAAACAAACTTAATTTGTCGGTCATCAACATTGAGATATTGCAACTTGAACTAAACATGGCGACAATGCGCAAGGATAATGTGCAAAGATATAGCTCCATAGATACAAGATATAAAGTTGCAAGGTCAAAAACAAACCTAATTTGTCGGTCATCAACATTGATATATAACAACTTGAACTAAACATGGCGTCAATGCGCAAGGATGATGTGCAAAGTGTCTATAGCTCCATAGATACAAGATATAAAGTTGCAAGGTCAAAAACAAACTTAATTTGTCGGTCATCAACATTGATATATAACAACTTGAACTAAACATGGCGTCAATGCGCAAGGATGATGTGCAAAGTGTCTATAGCTCCATAGATACAAGATATAAAGTTGCAAGGTCAAAAACAAACCTAATTTGTCGGTCATCAACATTGATATATAACAACTTAAACTCTCAATCTTTGTAGTTCAAATAATATTGGCCACACATGTCAAGTTCTTCTATGTTTAAATATTGTCGTATGATTTTGTTACATTTCTCAGTGAATGTTCTAGAAACAAAAATTAACTTGAAGCAACTTTGCACATAAACACAATTACAAAGTTTATGCTTTATATATGTTATTTTAGCATAAACTTAGAACAACATAACAGATTATGCTGTAAATCATAATGTTACGCTAAGTAACATAGTTATTATGTAGTATTGCATAAATTATGCTGTATTGAACATCTTGTGAGTAATAAGTTAGCATGATTATTTCTTAGTTATTTATGTGATTATAACGATCTAATTGCATCAAAATGGATCTTCTTCACTTTACATATGTCCAAGCAATGACCCATCTACAATTTGTAAATTTGCTGCTACCTGGAGAATTTAAGCTTGTTTGTTTTATATAGGGTGTATGCAGATGACGTCATATTTATTGCACTAGGAGGCCATACTGGAGTAGTGAATAACTTGCTCAGCATAGGACAAACATTATTTAAGCCATTTTTTTTTTGTAAAAACTGTTAATTTTTTGTTATTTTTATTAAATACTTTTTTTTTGCTTGCCATTTGTGATATCGTGCTATACAACAATCACAGTCCCTGTCAAGACATTGTCTTATCGACAGGTTAGGACTTTCCAATTAATGAAAAAGCACAAACTGGCCGGCCTAGGCCTAAGTATTCAGCCCGGCATTCGCAATGACAGCCTTGACAAACCGTGGAAACATCTAGGCAGGCTGGTCGGTGCAATCACATCAATCATACACATATTTACAACATCAATGCTGTTTAAAATATTGCATGCCGTTTTTAAACTGGTAAAATAAGTTATTTTACTATGTCACCCATGTTAATCAGTAATCCAACATGGCGTCGACTTTAACATTAAATCAAACACCCTATATCAGCAGTTTCAGGAAGCTGCGACTTTGAGAGGTGTAGATCGGTCATTAGTTGTAAATTTGTGAAGTGTAGAAGTTCCATCTAGACTTGAGAAGATTGATATAATAATTTAAAATAACAATTGACGGCTAAGTATTAACTGAAGTTCAAACTGAAGTTAGTTTTACATTTAAATAAAACACAAACAAAAATTTCATTATTTTAATACGCATTTCTCTCTCTGTAAATAACTTTACATATTATTTTTAAATAGTTGTTTTGTTAGTTGTTTTAATGAAATAATAGACCTTTCCCAAAAGTCGCTTTTTAGAAAAGTAAACAAACTTTTACCCCTAAATTTGGCGGCCATCTTGATTTGGGTGCAAAAATGTAAACAAAGGGTAATTTAACATGTAAACAAATGGGCGATTAAGGCACTTTTTAAGATCAAATTTTAATTATTTCTAGTAAAATATTGCAAAATTTAACTGCGCTAAAACATTTTGCCATATCTTGTTTTGAATCGAGTAAGATGTCACAAAAAAGTGGTTTGAAATGAAAATTTTTTCCCGCCTGAAACAAAAGCCATATGAAATTCCGGTGGGCGGAGTTATCACAGTAAAAAATCAACATTTTTGCAATCGGGACGTGAATTTATGTTATAAAAGTAAAGTTAAACATATTGTGAAGTCGCTATTACTTTTTACTGCAAGTAAATGTGTAAAATAGTACTATAAATATGTCATTTACGGCAAGTACCTCGGTTTTCTGCAACAGTGATTCAAAAATAAACAAACTCGCTGCTGCAGAAAAATCGTCTTTGATTCACCTGTGATCTACAAATACGGGAAGTATTTACATTTTACGTAGAGAAATGTTATAAAAAAAGAACTATTACTTTGTGTGCTCTTTTGTATTTTCAGATGCAGTGATTTTACTAGGCGTAGCAGCTAGATAAGCACTCCGTCATAGAAAAATTGAAGTGTAAACAATGAATATACTAAGGTAAATGAATGAGAGGTTATTTGGTATTTTTTGGTTTTCTGTCACTTGGTGTGTCTCTATCAAAATCACACAGCATAAGTGCATACAGTATATATTATGTACATACGCAAGATGATTATTTTAACTTGTCTATATTCATTGGTAAAGAATATACGGCGTACACACACCAAACAAAATCGAGTTTTACGTACTGTACAGTACTGTATGTATGCATTTGCATGTACTGTACGTATGTATGTATGTACTCAATGTACATACTGAATATGTATGTATGCACTTAGTTAGTTCAGTTAGCATTATGTAATGTGAGCCATCTCTAGCTGTATGTACAGCTCTGGTCAAAAGTTCCCGAACGGGGCAGCAGCAGCCGCTGCGTTTTCTCATAAAGATAGCATTGTGTGGTTGCGGGTTGCCTATGCAAATCGTTTGGGAACTTTTGGCTAGAGCTGTACATATGTATGTACTACATACATAAATACATACATACATACATGCATAGAACTCGAGGTCTACAGAGATATAAATTTATGTTAAGTTTGAAAGGAAATAATGATAGAATAATTCAGCGCTGGTTTTAGAATAAAGTTAAAAGCGTCCCCTAGTTTCCTAGCAAACAGATTATAAACATAGTGGATAGCTTGTGTCACTAATATACAACTTTTATCTTGTAGATTAGAGCAGAACGCTATCTTTTTTTTTTTTTTTTTTTCCTCTGAGCTACCAAGATTTTACCAAACTGTGTGACTCTTCTCTTTATTCTAAGACCAGTTCTGGATTATCATATTGTTACTTGCTTTCAAATGTATTATACCTAACCACGATGGTATATTTTCCTTTATATCTCCAATATGATTTTTCTTTTTTTTATTATTGCTGTATTATTATTATTATTTTTTTTTTTTTCTTTTCATCATAAAACACCTTAAGGAGGTAAGGGGGCGTAGATGGCAGCACGGTAATTTAAGATAGGAAAGCATCAGCTGTTATCCAATATGTCTGACTTTTTCTTATGGAAATTTCCCTGTGCTGCAATCTACGGTCCCTTACCTCCTTAAACAAAAAACTTGTTTAATATCATAACAAAACTAAATATCAACGTTCATGATTTGGCAGGGCCAGAGTCATTTATTTTTCTTGTATTAACTCCATCATGTGTACTGTACTACGCTGAAATGTACAGCTTTGGCCAAAAGTTTGAGAACAATTTATATAAGCAACCCGCTTCACTTTGCTATCGTTGTGAGAGAACGCTGCAGCCACCGCTGCCCCCCGTTCTTAAACAAATGGCCAGAGCTGTACATTAATGTGCTGTGTCATATTGTACAGTAATGTACACAAGACCTTGATAAGAATTTTCACCATTCAAAAACTTGGCTAAATTTGCAATGCTGTTTTTATGGGAAAAACACGCTCTGGATTTAAATGGTAAAATATCTTATCACAGTCCTGTATACTTACCTTGCACTTCATTATACTGTAATGTACATTTTTTTTTTTGCCTGTAGAACTGACTTCAGTAAAACCAGGGGGAGACGATGATCCTGAACTTCAGTAGCAGAAGCACACTTAAGACTAGTCACCTTTTTTTTTTTCCTGACTTCAGTACCCGCAGGAGGAGACGATGGTCCTGAACTTCAGCAGACTGTAACATAATAATTCTAAGTAACTGCAGACCAATATCTGAGGCTGAGTAATCTGAGTACTGTATGGTACGTACTTTACTGTACATGGCAATACAGTACTGTACAGCAAAACACAGTACAGTAGTACATTACGTGTGTAGTATATAACAGCACGGTAAAGTTACTTACCGTGCTGTAATAAATATATTACATTTGATTGCTTTGTACTGTTTTTTGCTGTACATTACAGTACTAAGAGAGAGAGAGAGAGAGAGAGATTTGTATTATAGCAATACAGTAATGATTTATAAGGCAAAAATCTATCATTTGTATTGCTGTAAGACAAAGCTCTTCTCTCTCTCTCTCTCTCTCTCTCTTTCTCTCTCTCTCTCTTAGTACTGTAATGTACAGCAAAAAACAGTACAAAGCAATCAAATGTAATATATTTATTACAGCACGGTAAGTAACTTTACCGTGCTGTTATATACTACACACGTAATGTACTACTGTACTGTGCTTTGCTGTACAGTACTGTATTGCCATGTACAGTAAAGTACGTACCATACAGTACTCAGATTACTCAGCCTCAGATATTGGTCTGCAGTTACTTAGAATTATTATGTTACAGTCTGCTGAAGTTCAGGACCATCGTCTCCTCCTGCGGGTACTGAAGTCAGGAAAAAAAAAGGTGACTAGTCTTAAGTGTGCTTCTGCTACTGAAGTTCAGGATCATCGTCTCCCCCTGGTTTTACTGAAGTCAGTTCTACAGGCAAAAAAAAAAGTACATTACAGTATAATGAAGTGCAAGGTAAGTATACAGGACTGTGATAAGATATTTTACCATTTAAATCCAGAGCGTGTTTTTCCCATAAAAACAACATTGCAAATTTAGCCAAGTTTTTGAATGGTGAAAATTCTTATCAAGGTCATGTGTACATTACTGTACAATATGACACAGCACATTAATGTACAGCTCTGGCCATTTGTTTAAGAACGGGGGGCAGCGGTGGCTGCAGCGTTCTCTCACAACGATAGCAAACTGAAGCGGGTTGCTTATATAAATTGTTCTCAAACTTTTGGCCAAAGCTGTACATTTCAGCGTAGTACAGTACACATGATGGAGTTAATACAAGAAAAATAAATGACTCTGGCCCTGCCAAATCATGAACGTTGATATTTAGTTTTGTTATGATATTAAACAAGTTTTTTGTTTAAGGAGGTAAGGGACCGTAGATTGCAGCACAGGGAAATTTCCATAAGAAAAAGTCAGACATATTAGATAACAGCTGATGCTTTCCTATCTTAAATTACCGTGCTGCCATCTACGCCCCCTTACCTCCTTAAGGTGTTTTATGATGAAAAGAAAAAATAATAATAATAATAATAATACAGCAATATTAAAAAAAAGAAAAATCATATTGGAGATATAAAGGAAAATATACCATCGTGGTTAGGTATAATACATTTGAAAGCAAGTAACAATATGATAATCCAGAACTGGTCTTAGAATAAAGAGAAGAGTCACACAGTTTGGTAAAATCTTGGTAGCTCAGAGGAAAAAAAAAAAAAAAAAAAGATAGCGTTCTGCTCTAATCTACAAGATAAAAGTTGTATATTAGTGACACAAGCTATCCACTATGTTTATAATCTGTTTGCTAGGAAAGATTGTCACCAAACTAGGGGACGCTTTTAACTTTATTCTAAAACCAGCGCTGAATTATTCTATCATTATTTCCTTTCAAACTTAACATAAATTTATATCTCTGTAGACTTCGAGTTCTATGCATGTATGTATGTATGTATTTATGTATGTAGTACATACATATGTACAGCTCTAGCCAAAAGTTCCCAAACGATTTGCATAGGCAACCCGCAACCACACAATGCTATCTTTATGAGAAAACGCAGCGGCTGCTGCTGCCCCGTTCGGGAACTTTTGACCAGAGCTGTACATACAGCTAGAGATGGCTCACATTACATAATGCTAACTGAACTAACTAAGTGCATACATACATATTCAGTATGTACATTGAGTACATACATACATACGTACAGTACATGCAAATGCATACATACAGTACTGTACAGTACGTAGAACTCGATTTTGTTTGGTGTGTGTACGCCGTATATTCTTTACCAATGAATATAGATAAGTTAAAATAATCATCTTGCGTATGTACATAATATATACTGTATGCACTTATGCTGTGTGATTTTGATAGAGACACACCAAGTGACAGAAAACCAAAAAATACCAAATAACCTCTCATTCATTTACCTTAGTATATTCATTGTTTACACTTCAATTTTTCTATGACGGAGTGCTTATCTAGCTGCTACGCCTAGTAAAATGACTGCATCTGAAAATACAAAAGAGCACACAAAGTAATAGTCCTTTTTTATAACATTTCTCTACGTAAAATGTAAATACTTCCCGTATTTGTAGATCACAGGTGAATCAAAGACGATTTTTCTGCAGCAGCGAGTTTGTTTATTTTTGAATCACTGTTGCAGAAAACTGAGGTACTTGCCGTAAATGAAATATTTATAGTACTATTTTACACATTTACTTGCAGTAAAAAGTAATAGCGACTTCACAATATGTTTAACTTTACTTTTATAACATAAATTCACGTCCCGATTGCAAAAATGTTGATTTTTTACTGTGATAACTCCGCCCACAGGAATTTCATATGGCTTTTGTTTCAGGCGGGAAAAAATTTTCATTTCAAACCACTTTTTTGTGACATCTTACTCGATTCAAAACAAGATATGGCAAAATGTTTTAGCGCAGT
The DNA here is from genome assembly GCA_949318235.1 of Ecdyonurus torrentis. NCBI lineage: Eukaryota > Metazoa > Arthropoda > Insecta > Ephemeroptera > Heptageniidae > Ecdyonurus > Ecdyonurus torrentis. Next base: position 996,977 of record OX439137.1, on the reverse strand, counting down.
TAAATTTTGCAATATTTTACTAGAAATAATTAAAATTTGATCTTAAAAAGTGCCTTAATCGCCCATTTGTTTACATGTTAAATTACCCTTTGTTTACATTTTTGCACTCAAATCAAGATGGCCGCCAAATTTAGGGGTAAAAGTTTGTTTACTTTTCTAAAAAGCGACTTTTGGGAAAGGTCTATTAAAGAATTTAAATATAATAAGCTTTTTTTTTATATAAAATAAATAAATAAATAAATAAATAAATAAATAAATAAATAAATAAATAAATAAATAAATAAATAATTAAATAAAGTAAAGAATAAATAAAATATAAAAAGATAAATGAATGAATGAATGAATGAATAAATGAATGAATGAATGAATGAATGAATGAATGAATGAATGAATGAATGAATGAATGAATGAATAAATGAATGAATGAATGAATGAATGAATGATTAATTGAATGAATGAATGAATGAATGAATGAATGAATGAATGAATGAATGAATGAATGAATGAATGAATGAATGAATGAATGAATGAATGAATGAATGAATGAATGAATGAATCAATCAATCAATCAATCGATCAATTGATTATTCAATAAATCAGTAATAATAATGTAATAGATAATTATAAATTTAAGTACCACATCAAACAAAGAGAGATATAACATGTCATACTGTAGAGTGGCAGATGTTAGTGACCTGAATATTTATAATCACAAAGTAAAGTCAAGGTTATACTTGGCTGCTGCAAAGTGACAAACACTCGTCACGCTGGATTCACATGTTAGCCGAGAATTAGAAATACAAAACTACAAACAAGAAAAATAAGAAAGGAAAAGCTTGCACGCAATTGTGCAATTCTTGAACTATTGTTAAATTAACGGTTAAAATGTCACTGAACGTTGAAATGGGCAACGCTGCATAGCTTTGTTACATTGACTATAGCCTCAGGCAATGCGATAATGCAAAAAAAATTTAAACCCAAGTATCAAGCAAGAAGCTTCTTTACTGACCAGAATATTATTTACCTTGTATTATATTTTTTTACCTTATAATGAATAATACATTAATTCTCTGTCTCTCTCTCTCTCTCTCTGTCTCTCTCTCTCTCTCTCTCTATCTCTCTCTCTCTCTCTCTCTCTCTCTCTCTCTCTCTCTATCTCTCTATCTCCTTATTATTAGAACAAAATTTTGAACAACATCATTATATAAAAAATTATTACAGAAAATTCATTGTGTTTCAGAAAATAATTTTACATTATATATTTTTTTAACATATTTACTGTGTGTGTACCAAGTGTACCAGACATACGTTCAACTACACATTCCAGGAGATATGACAAAATTATTAAATTAGTGCGTGTGTATTAGAGTAGGTGATAATAAGAGTTAGTGAGTGAGTGAGTGAGTGAGTGAGTGAGTGAGTGAGTGAGTGAGTGAGTGAGTGAGTGAGTGAGTGAGTGAGTGAGTGAGTGAGTGAGTGAGTGAGTGAGTGAGTGAGTGAGTGAGTGAGTGAGTGAGTGAGTGAGTGAGTGAGTGAGTGAGTGAGTGAGTGAGTGAGTGAGTGAGTGAGTGAGTGAGTGAGTGAGTGAGTGAGTGAGTGAGTGAGTGAGTGAGTGAGTGAGTGAGTGAGTGAGTGAGTGAGTGAGT
>OX439137.1:987831-990331 GCA_949318235.1 Ecdyonurus torrentis | reverse complement strand
GAAAATAAAAACAAAATAATATTTAATTACCTAATAATATAAATTTATTTAAGAAGCAACTAAAATTGACTTAAAAACTAATGCAGGTAAATTAAAAAACCAAGATATTGTAAATAAACTGACTTAATATGAAGCATAACAGAAAAGATTATTATAAATATTTCAATACTATTTTGGAATACTCTTAAATTATATTATTATTAAATGGATAATAAACTAAAGATTTGTAATTCTAACATTAATACTTTTTTCCTTCGTTTTAGATCACTTCGAAAAAAATGCATAATAAATGCTATTTATATTGTGCAAATATGAGCATACTATATGGTCCATGCATTCATGTTAAAGTCGTTGCATGTTGGATAACTCAATAACATGTGTGGCATAGAACAAACAATAACTCATTTTGTGAGGTTTACGAACACTTTATGCAACTTTTTTGAGACCATTAATGTTGTAAATATGTTGATTTATAATCTCAAGTATGTGAGAAAAACAACAATAATAAAAAAAAAATTCACACCGATTTCGCAAAGCAAATTGTGTAAAATACAGTTTGTCCCATGCTAAGCAATGTTATTCACTACTCCAGTATGGCCTCCAAGTGCAACAAATATGAGGCCATTCACATACACCCTATATACCACATACTATATTTATTTGCAAGAATTGTTTTTATCATATCAAACATTTTAAAAACAAAATTGTGGGTTTTAAAGCTGTAGAACACCTGGAACAAAAAAGCTATGTTAGAACGTAACAAAACTGATAATCAACGTTGATTTAGCCGGAGTTATTGATTTCTAAATTATTTAAAACTATAACACTGGCAGTCGCACTGACGTCACCACTCGCCCGATTTACGCACGCGTGACCTGGCGAGCTGTGACGTCAGTAAACGCCAGCGGTATTTTGTGAACGGAAAATAAATAAGAAATCAATGTCTACGGCAAAATCAACTTTGATTTGTTTTCAGGTTTCTTAGGATAGTACACAACTTTTGTTAAAAAGTGTTCTACGCCTTTAAATAAATTAGTAATAATTAGAGAGGTCGAACTAAATAAAAAAAAAAAAAAACAATGATAGATATTTTACAAAAACTATATTTTATCTTATTTTAAATATATTTAAAGAGAGAGAGAGAGAGAGAGAGAGAGAATGGCTGCTTTCATTTTTATATAATTGTGAAAAAAGTGCATCAGTATGAACGAGGCAATTTGCCGGCGATCGATGAATATTTGTAAGCATGTTTGCGTGTGTGTGAAATAGAGAGAGAAAGAAATGAGTCGAGCAAGAAGTGACGCTTGCCGCTTGCCTGGCGGTACGAAGTCCACTCTCGGCTAAATGTCACCTTTTGCTGCATCTCTCTCTCTCACTTACTCTCTAGAGATAGAGAGAGAGAGATGGAGATAGAGAGAGAGAGAAAGAAAGAGAGAAAGAGAAAGCGCGAAAGAGAAAGAGAGAGAGAGAGAAAGAGATAGGCATAGAAAGAAAACTTATTTATCAATAAAACATTTTTTATTATACTTTAACTCATCTCAAATTTCTTAATCGCTTTCTTTCTTTTTATATATCTTACACTACGTATTGCACTCTCTATTTTCTCTGCCATAGCATATATTTTTCTTGATTTCTCTCTTTCTACATCTCTCTCTATCTTTTTCTCTCTATCTATCTAGCTCTCTCTTATTATCGCTTTTACTATCTTGCTATCACTTTTTGACTCTTTCGTTTTATTTCATTTCTTGATATGCAAGTTTCTAAGCTATGCTAATATTTTATGTAAATCTTCAATACTTTTATCTTATAAATTTTATTTACAGCTATATTCAGAGAATTTAAGACGTTGTGGTTTTAACTTAATAGAGCAAGGTGTGGAAATATTAAAATGATCGATAAATAGAAAATGGTCGTCTTAAATATTGTGAAACATATCGGAGATGTGTTGCAGTTGCATGTATTTAGACACCTCCTTTTTACCTCCTCTGAGTCAGGTAGCCAAAACAAGCAAGCAGGAGAAAAAAAACAGATCAGATCAATTAGAACGAGATGCAGCGAAAGGTGATATTAAAATGAAAGTTGACTACGTACTATCAGGTTAGCGTCACTGCTTGCTCGACCAGCAAGCTGCACATCTCAATGCATTCTTTCCTTTCTCTCCTTCTCTCTCTCTCACACACCCGCACACGCAAATATGCTTACAATTTTCATCGCTCACAGGCAACTCGCTTTGTTCATACTGATGCATGTTTTCCAAAATGTTTCTCTCTCTCTCTCCGTCTTGTGTGATCTGCTCTGTTTCTTCTTTCTCTTGCTTGCTTGTTATGACTACCTGACTCAGGGAAGGTAAAGAGGAGGTGTCTAGTTACATGCAAATGCAAATCTGATATGTTTCATACAACTTAAGACGTCCAGTTCTCATTAGTTGAACATTTTAATATTTCCATACCTTGATCTGTTTACTAAAAACTACCACGTCTTAAATGCTCTGCATAAAGCT
>OX439137.1:957831-982831 GCA_949318235.1 Ecdyonurus torrentis | reverse complement strand
TGCAAAGTGTTACATTAGATTAGGAAAACATTTATAATGTTATATAATTCTCTGCTGAATGTTTTACATATTAAATTTTCGGAATGTTCCTTTTCTTTAAGTTTCTTGTAAAATTGCAGGATATGTAAATTTTACAACAAGTTAAAACGTACGACAAAGGTTGAAATTAAAAACTTACCTCAGATTTAAGTTCTGAAGACCCATATTAGTAAGTTTGCATGTCGAACTCAATTTCTCAAAGTTGTGAAAAAAATCACTTTTATAAAAGTGTATATTGAAGATTTAAGAGAATTCTGTAATCAGCAGTTAAAGTGCTTTCTACTGATGTCCATGTTGAGAAGTGTCTCCACAAAAAGTTTTCAGATTACAAAACACCTGACACTTTAGCACGCAAATCGTAATAACTTGCACATTGTTGGACGTACTTCTTGATAAGTGTACTGCAAACAGTAAACATTTTTTAACAGTCTTTCTTCAAATTAATTAAAACTGATATATCACTTGCCGCACGTCTAATTGGTGTAAAAGTAATTTTCATGTACCGCGCGAGTGGTGAATAAGTTCTTTTTACGGCAGCGAGTGGCAAATATCATGTGCGGCAAGAATAGATTTTTTGCCTCTTGCGATGGCCGTTAAGGTGCATTATTTACTTGCGTGGTTCATAAAACTTGTTTCTCCCTTTTAAAACGTGAGTCGTATATTAATATTAATTAATATTGCAATCATAAAAAATTGTAGCTAGCAGTAAGATTTGAACCGACGACCTCGTACTCGAGTGTGTGACATGGACCATTCGGCCACGCACCATGTTGCTGTCAATTGAAGTTAAACTTCTACTTGAGTTCTAGTATTAAAATTTTAGAACATAAAAATATTATTAAACTACAAGACTTGATCCCACGATCTCGTACTCAAGTGTGGGGCCTGAACCATTCGGCCGCGCACCATGTTGCTCTAGTTTGCAGTAAAACCTCTATTTGAGTTGTAATTTTTAAATTCTAAAAAGTGACATTTTATTGCAAAAAAAAAAAAAAAAAATCAGACTGGCAAATATATTTGCAATCAATTTTTTAACCAGGCAATCTTTGTATTGCAATTATAATTCAAGAAATAAAAATGAAACGTTTTGCTAATCAATTATTATTTGCATAAAAATTTCCAATTTTTAATAATATAGGCAAAAGCAGATAGGTTCAATTCCGTTCAACCATTGTATAAACGAACTAAAAATAATAATAATAATAAATAGCATTCCGTAGTTCATACATACTGTATGATAAAATACTGATTCCAAGAAACAGATAAATATTATTTTAAATGAATCATAGATAGACGTTTCCTGCCAACAAAAATAATCTTAAAAGCCTTGGGCAGTAGGTGCATTGCGGTATCGATGCTACCAAGGCGATTTAAAATTTATTATATTTTAATAAATCGTATTTAGTAAATTATGCTCTTATTATTTGTCAAAGTGAGACTTAAAATACATTTTTTGACTGCTCGTAATATTTAGGGTGCCTTCCGAATGGGATTTTTTTCTAAAATGATCGTGCGAGTTTTTAGGTGAAAAAAACTGAATAAAACCGGAACTAGAACGAAAATAAAAAAATCCCATTCTAAAGCCAGAGATATATTAACAAGCATTATTGTTATATATAAATGAAACTTGTAGCTCTCTAGCTGTTCGTGTAATTTACTAAATACGATTACATTGATTAAAATGAAAGTATAAAAAGTTGCCTATCTATGCAGGGACAGCAGTGCACGGGACTCTTAAGGCTCTGTCTGTTCTTTTAAATAAAATAAATTATAAATTTCACAAGAAAAAAAATCAACCAATGAATGAATGAATGAATGAATAAATGAATGAATGAATGAATAAATGAATAAATGAATGAATGAATGAATGAATGAATGAATGAATGAATGAATGAATGAATGAATGAATGAATGAATGAATGAATGAATAATTGAATGAATGAATGAATGAATGAATGAATGAATGAATGAATGAATGAATGAATGAATGAATGAATGAATGAATGAATGAATGAATGAATGAATGAATGAATGAATGAATGAATGAATGAATGAATGAATGAATGAATGAATGAATGAATGAATAATTGAATGAATGAACGGTCAAACGAACAAATCAATCGATCAATTAATTAGTCAATAAATCAGTAACAATAATGTAATACATAATTATAAATTTAAGTACCACATCAAACAAAGAGAGATATAACATGTCATACTGAAGAGTGGCAGATGTTATTGACCTGAATATTTATAATCACAAAGTCAAGTCAAGTTTATACTTGGCTGCTGCAAAGTGACAAACACTCGTCACGCTGGCTTCACATGTTAGCCGAGACTTAGAAATACAAAAATACAAAAGTACAAAAAAAGGAAAAATTTCCACGCAATTTTGCAATTCTCTCTCTCTCTCTCTCTCATTCTCTCGCACACTCTTTATTATACTTATATATATATATATATATATATATATATATATATATATATATATATATATATATATATATATATATATATATATATATATATATATATATATATATATATATATATATATATATATATATATATATATATATATATATATAATGTCTTAGTATTTAAGCTAAAATAGATTATTGTGTTTTTAAAATTACCATAGTTTTTTTTTTTTTTTTTTGGTAAAAAGAGAATAAAAGTTTATTTTCTGCATACGCGTAATATAAATATATAAATATAAATAAGGCTTTTGCAACTTTGTCCAGCTTCTCTCTGTTACATCAAAGATAATATAACGTTTTCATTTATTGCCTTTAAAATACATCATTTTGTATTGTTTTTGTAATAATTTTAATTGTAATTATTTTATAGCTGCTCATAATAAGTTAAAAGTGTCTATGTCAAATATATTAGAATTCGTAAGCGTAGTTTTATTTATTATTTTTTTGAGTGATTCATAAAATTTATAATATATCTTATAGTGAATATAAATTTGAGTTTAATCGGCGTACACATGATAATTACAAAACTTTATACATAATGCATTGTCTAATGCATAAAGGGCATGATTGAATGAATAGTCACGCAAAGGCATATTTAACGATATTTTCACTTTCTATTCCTCTCTCGTGGGGCTACATTAATCATCTGTTTGGAAAATCTCATTTCGTGTTTAGAACGCGTTTTTATGACTGTACTTTCAGTATTTTTAGTTGAATATATATATATATATATATATATATATATATATATATATATATATATATATATATATATATATATTCCCACAAAGACAATATAATCTTATCGGTGGGTGCTTAAACAACATAATATAAAAGTGTTAGCAGCACAAAAAAATTAAAATAATATTTAAAAAAAGTAAGCTCATTTCCTTTTTTTTTTTTTCATTTATATATATACAAGAAACATAAAAACATTTAGTACTTTGTATAAGATCAAACCATAATATTTACCCTTTTTTTTAAGACTTATAATTATATAAAATTCATCAAAAAAAGTAAGTTAAGTATTGATTTTGCATAATTATATTTAGGGAACTATATTATATATTTAAAGTATATATTTTTCGTCTTAGTTCTGGTTAACAAACTTTAACAATTTTAGTATTTTTAGCTGAGTTGTTTTATAAACCAGTCATGACGCTACAAAGCTTAAAAAACTGTTATTATCGTGCTACTTGCAATCTCAAAAGATTGATATTTAAAAAAAATTCAGTTCACTTTTGCAATTATATTAATTTACTCAGCAGATCATCTTCAGTTCTAATTCGTGTAGCTCTTAATTGATTATTTTTTCTTGCAAAAAATTTTCCACTTGACGTCCAGACGAATTCTAAATTCAGGGGGTTAATCAAATATCATAATTTTGTGGTTAGCTTGACTACTAAACATAGACGCATTTATGATCTTATTTTCTCTGAGTATTTTCTTTAATTGGCTGAATCGTTATTTTTCAGTTTTTGGTTATAATTCAACTACAATGACACGGGGGCTATCGCCCCTACCTCTTTTCTTGCGTTATACATTTTCAATTGCGTCATTAAAATTAACCTCAGTCAAGCCTGCCTTGTTTGCAAGTAACTGAAGAATTTTGCTGACATCGTCGTTTACTTGAACTGCAACACCATGCAACTAAACACCTATCACACACGCTTCCTGCTCCAGTTCTTTGACTCTGTCTGACTCTGTCTGCTTAAATTTTGACTAATTTTGTACATGTATATGCATAAAAAAATTAAAAACTATAAATATAATTTGCTAAAAAAGTACAACGATATTTCTATCTTAAACATTGGAAACCTTTACAAAAGTTTTTATTGTTTCATCAGTTTAAAAAATTAACAAAATATAAAGATTAAGCACAATATTCAAGTTATTAGAATACAAGTTATTTCTATTTAGAAAAGTAAAAAGTACTTAAAGTCTAACTGCACAGCAAAAAAAGATCAAATCTTATTTAGTTTTATTATATTATAAGTTATTATAACGGTTTAATCTACAATTCAAGTAGACCTTATAAATATATATATTATATATATATATATATATATATATATATATATATATATATATATATATATATATATATATATATATATATATATATATATATATATATATATTTATATATATATATATATATATAATATATATATATATATAATATATATATATATATATATATATGTATGTATATATATATATATATATATATATATATATATATATGTGTATATATATATATATATATATATATATATATATATATATATATATATATATATATATATATATATATATATATATATACATATATATATATATATATATATATATATATATATATATATATATATATATATATATATATATATATATATATATATTATACAGAATTATATATATATAATACGATAAAGAAATAAATATTATAAATAATGTATAAAGTAATATTTAATGTAGTAAAACATATATTAGGAATTTTTAAACTAAAACTACATAAAAAATTAGTTACTTGTTAGCAAACAATGTCAAAATTAAGTTACCGCTGAGATATAGAACAAGTTTGCATGCAAGTTAAAAAGTTACCTAGCAGAGTATTCTAAACAAATTCTCTTAATCAATAAAAATGTTAAATTCACGCGCCAGAATTGACAAATAATAAAATTGTAATTGACTTCGCAACTTTCATAACGGCCACCAATATAACAGCTAATCACAGTAATACTGTTCATAAATCATGTTTTCTGTAACAAAAATGACAATCAACTTTGGTTATTCAAATAAAATGCGCATATTTCTTTGCAAGAGAACAGGGTTTACAAACAGCATTAGTGCTAAACGATATTTATCTGAGAATCGTAATTACTTTTGAAATGTGATTTACTAGAATATTTTTCTAATTTAAACTGGACTGAGTTTTTTTAATATTTGATTTAAGCTTCATAAGATTAACAGTAATTACCTAATAATTATGCTAGTCCATATCAAGCACAATTTTACCTATACAACATAATTTAGAATGCTATATTGCAGAGAGAGAGAGAGAGAGAGAGAGAGAGAGAGAGAGAGAAAGAGTAGGTAATTCCAATGCTTGCAAATTTCTAATTTATTTTTATATCTTAATTAGCAATAAAACAATGAAATATTTTTTTTCAAAGTTAATATGTTTTATGCCCATTACAATAACTTCATATAAAATTTAGCGAAAAACTGCGTTACTTAAAAAAAAAATTTGCAACAGTAATTTGCTCTTTTCTTTCTTTTGTTTTAATTTTTTAATTTTAAAGTGCACTTCTGTAAGCAGCAGGTGAAAGAGTTTTGAACTATGTGCAATTTATTACGATTTACGTGCCAAAGTGTCAAGAACGCAAAACCAATCAAGGCTAGCCACTTCTTTGTTTTTCAAGCTGAAAACGTTTTTGTCAAGAAATCCAACAACATTCACATCGGAAGAAAGCCCTTTCACTGCTGATTTCTGAACTGCTCTTAAATCTACAATACACTCCTTTTTTAAACAGAATTTAGCAAAAAGCTTTTTTTGAAAAATTAAAAAAAACAACTTAATTTATACATGTTTGCTTACTAATTTGAGACAATAGAGAATGAATCTGAGGTCAATTATAAATTTCAACCCTTATTTTATGTTTTAACGTGGTATAAAATTTACGTATCCTGCAAGTTATGTACATAACACCCGCGATACATCTATGCACGAGAAGTTGCCTATCTATACAGGCGGCAAAAAAATATAAATATAAAATTAAAACTTAAGAAGAAGTTTATTTTAAACTCTTATCAACACCGAGCATGACCGAATGGATCAAGCCACACAGTCCAGTTCAAGATCGTGGTTTCAAGTCTTATAGCTTGCGAATATTTTTATGATATAAAATTTTAAACCACAACTTAAGTAGAAGTTAAACTTCTCATTACACTATGATGTGCTCGTCTCCTAATGAATAACGTCGCTGACTTATAATCTCTACATGTGGAAGAGTGTGGGCTCGAGTCAGAGCAAGTCTTTTATAAATATTGGACATACTGATTTATTTTCTTAGTTTTATTGTAATACTTTTTTAACACTACGAACTTTTAAGAAACAAAAACAAAAAATAATAAAGTCGCGAAATTAATTCAGCGGTAAAAATATTTAGGTTTTAAAAAATATTAATATACTTTTATTTATATAATAATTTGTAGGTATATATGAATAAAGGATGTTAAAATAAGAGACACGCTGTATTGATTATAAATATAATTTTATTAATAAGTTTTTACCTATCACAAAAATGCAGAGGATTTTTAAAATAATATTTTTATTATTTTTTATTAGCATACGATCAAATTTACATAAAATCACCTTTACGATAAATCAAGTAATATTATGATATTTTTATTGTTAAAAATACTTTATATTTAGTAAATTTTAAATATAAGAAATCTCCAAATAAGTAAGTCACAGTTTCATTATACAAGTAAAAAACAATGTAAAAAGATAACACATAAAAGATATACTACATGTGTGTAATAATGATAGCTTATCATTTTATAGGGTGTATGTACTATCACTATCTATACAAATTTTATTTGCAGCGTGTATATGGAAAACCATATAAACATATGAGAGTAGGTGGTGGGTGGCTTTGCTCTCACCAGCAAATTAAAGAAGAGAGTAGAAATTTTTGTCACCAAAAATCACGTGGTTTAAATAAATAAAAATAGGGAAAGTTATCGTATTTGTTCACCTGAACGTTTGGCGAGCACTAAGCAGGCAGGCAGGGAGGAAAAAAGGCTTGCTTGGCTTGCCGCGATGCACGATGCACCTTGCATCACAACGCATGACAATACTGAGACCAAATCTAAATACAGTATACAGTATGTGTGGTGCAAAGTTGTGTTATAATGCAAGGTCAAAGTGCAACGTGGCAAGCCAAGCAGCCATGCTGCCTTCTTTTCTTCCTGCCTGCCTGTCTGGAGCTTGCCACACGTTCAGGTGAACGAAGACAATAACTTTCCCTCTTAATGGTCTCTTAAACCACGTGGTGTCTTGGTGACAAAAATTTCTCCTCTCGTATTTAACTAAGTGTTGGGAGCAAAGCACTCACCACCCACTCTTTATATGTTTATATGGTTTTCTCATATAAATGCTGCGAATAAAATTAATATTGAAAGTGATAGTAAATGACTATGAGTGCGCTCCGACGCCATACTGGTTCAAGTAATAATATTTTCCAGCACAGGACACAATTTTTAGACGTAATTAACTATAGAAAATCTAGTAATATTTTATTATTCTTTTATTTTTCTAACATACGTGAGATACTAATTCAAATTATAACAAATTAAATATTATAAAAAATAACAATTCATTTTTTTAACTGGCAAATAAATAAATAATTTTCGTAATAAAGGGCCTTGTTATATTGAGTGATCCAATACTAAGAAACAGTAATATACAAGATTTGACATTTTTGCACAATAATAGAAGCTTTTTCTTGTCAGGTTTAATTTATTAAAAGTTGACGCCATGTTTGATAACTTAATAAAATTAGCTGCAAGATACACAAAATGACTTATTTTGACAGTTTAAAAATACAAAAAGAGCTTATGAGATCATTGACGCTGTTAATATATTAAATTAGTATCTCAGCTGCCAAGGATATTTGTACGTGAGAAAATTAGTAAGGAATAAAAGTTTTATAAAAATATTTCCAACTAAAAAAAAAAAAGTATATATATGTTAATAAATAATGTTCATTGATTCCTTATAGCGTCGAGACGCATACAATATGACGTCTTGCGGAACCCTATGTGTATACTAAATGAAACTATAATATGTGATTTATATTATATTATATTTATAAAATAGTTATTAATTAAAGAAGACGTGGGCAAATATTGTTTAATGATAAAATAAACAAGCTGACAGCTCAACAATACTAATAAAGTGCTAGCAGACGTCTTCGTGTCTCTGTCTATATTTAACATGTTTTTTATGTGGCAATTAAGAAGCCATAACTATTTCTCTGATATAAATTTTTTTCTGTAGTTTGCTTAGCCACACAGCTTTTGTTTTCCTTGATAACAATAAATTTTCTCAATTTTTTTTACCCATTGAGTGCAATTAAAGGAAAACCAAATCTTTGAGCAAAATTAGCAAGCAAAAGTTTCAGCTCAAAAAAACAATTGCAATTCAAGTTATAGCTGCTTCATTTTTGTTTTATAAAAACGTTTGTAAAGTTGAGACACGAACACAAAGTCGTCTGCTATCACTTACCTGTTTTTCGTATTGTTAAGCTTACAGTTTGTTCATTTTACCACTATACTTTTGTTAGTCTTCTATTATTTGTTTGAAAATAAAAAAATATTGATTTAAATATAAAAACTAAAGGATAGAAGATCGAGTTGTGACTGACAGTGATGCATTGTGTAGATAGTTAAAGTTAAATTTCTTCTTGAAACCATGATCTTGAAGTTAGGTGTGAGACCTGAACCATTTAGTCACGCTCAGTGTTGATATTACTTGAAGTTAAAATTTAATATCAGTTTAAACTTCAAATTTTTATATTTTGCCGCCTGTACAGATAGACAACTGCTCTTGCATACATGTATCGCGGATGTGCAACAAATGCAGGATATGTAAATTATACAACAAGGTAAAACGTACGTAACGGTTGAAATTAAAAACTGATCTCAGATTAAAACTCTAATGACCCATATTAGTAAGTTTGCATGTCGAACTCAATTTCTCAAAGTTGTAAAAAAAGATATAAATGTAAAAATTTCTTATATAAAAGTGTATATTGAAGATTAAAGAGAAGTTCTGTAATCAGCAGTTAAAGTGCTTTCTACTGATGTCCATGTTGAGAAGTGTCTCCACAAAAAGTTTTCAGATTACGAAACACCTGACACTTTAGCACGCAAATCGTAATTACTTGCACATTGTTGGACGTACTTCTTGATAAGTGTACTGCAAACGGTAAACATTTTTTTACAAGTTTTTCTTAAACTGAAAAAAATCATATATCACTTGCCGCACGTCTAATTGGTGTAAAAGCAATTTTAATGTACCGCGTGAGTGGTGAATAAGTTCTTTTTACGGCCGCGAGTAGCGAATATTATGTGCGCCAAGCATAGATTTTTTTCCTCTTGCGATGGCCGTTAAGGTGCATTATTTACTTGCATGGTTCACAAAATTTGTTTCTTCATATGTAAACGCACAACTGTGCTATAATATATATATATATATATATATATATATATATATATATATATATATATATATATATATATATATATATATATATATATTTATATATATATATTAATGTAAATTTTTACCTTAAAAGTTACAAAATATATCCCTTTATCATATATTTTCACAAAAACTTACCCTGCCTTGAACCCGCACACTTCTCAAACTAGATTTCGAAGTCTGCGACGTTATTCATTAGGACACGAGAGCTTCATTATTTAGTGAAAATTAAACTTCTACTTGAGTCGTATAGTTAAAAATTTGCAATCATAAAAAATTGTAGCTAGCAGTAAGATTTGAACCAACGATCTCGTACTCGATTGTGTGACATGGACCATTCGGCCACGCACCATGTTGCTGTCAATTGAAGTTAAACTTCTACTTGAGTTTTAGTATTAAAATTTTAGAACATAAAAATATTAGTAAACTACAAGACTTGATCCCACGATCTCGTACTCAAGTGTGGGGCCTGAACCATTCGGCCGCGCACCATGTTGCTCTAGTTTGCAGTAAAACCTCTATTTGAGTTGTAATTTTTAAATTCTAAATAATAAAAAACTATAGCTACAAGTAAGATTTGAACCGATGATCTTGTATTCAGGTGTGTGACATGAGCCATTCAGTCACGCATCATGTTGCTACAATAGTAAAGTTTAACTTCTATATGAGTAGCTACATAGATATTACATAGTAATACAGACCAGACCTTGACATTGATACTAAGCAGCTGTTGTTATCAGTGGTCGTCACCAGCTAAAGATTAGACGCTGTCTTTTTCTCACTTAACTATAAACACTACAGACATTATTATCTTGCTTTATAGTTCAGTACACGGAAACAATAAACACTAATGGCAGGTACATGAACTAGTATTTTGCAATAGGTAGCTTGAATCTGGAACAGGTAGTAATAAAGCTACAATAACACATAATCTAAGCGAGTCGCACCTTTATTGTTGCACAATGCACCTGCATCAGGTAATATTGTAATAAAATAATACCTGTGTACAGTGTGTTCTAAGTTGTATGTTTACCTAATACATTGTGATGTCTAATTTTTTCCCGTGTAAAGTAATATGTTGTTTAGACACAAAAAGTTAAATATTTTTTAAAACGACAAATAAAAAAAATCTTATAATTCCAAATACAGAGCTGAATGCCTTTGAAAATACTGTGTATGCAATATGTATTGTTCTCAATATTTCAGTATTTCTCCACCGTTTTGAGCTGCGGAGCACTTTTAGGAGTAAGAGGTGTTCACGGAGTACTATGCATAGCCCTCAAAAGAGTCCGATTTTGTTTTAACCACGGGATTGTATTTTAGGGAATTAAACTAAATAACTAATACATAACTTTTTAAAGCTTTTATCATTCTCTGCATTTTAAAACCCTAGCTAAAATTACAGATTATTTTAAGCCTTTATAATGGAATCAGAAAAAAAAATTATAAATTTTTTAAATTAAAGCACAAATTGTACATATAATGGCTTATTGTAAAATTGATAAGATAAATTGTAAGGCTTAATTTGTTACCTTTTTAAACTATTTTACTAATTTAATTAAAAACTGGAACGATAACTTGTTTCTTCAAATATTTAGTAATAAAATTTCCTAATAAGTTAATAAAGTATTTAATAGTCCTTAAATTCAAATTTCAGTAGATATTAAAAGATAAAACTACGGCCCTAAATAACAAAATTAAAGTAACGTGATTAAAATTAAATAAATAAATAATAAAATACAACAAAAATTATTCAGAAAAACTATGTATATGAAAATTGCCACTTTTTATTTATTATTTTTTAGACTTATATTTATTGTTATTTTTTTATAATAATTTTTTCTTTTATTGAAAAACCTTTTTTCCTCATTCTAGGAAAATCTTGAAACCCCCTGCAATGCTTAAGTGCCTCGCGGAACACTGAATGAGAGAAACCCTTATTACATAAGAGTTAACATGTTCAGCATAATGACTTATGTTATTACAAAATAACAACATTTGTGCTCTACAATATAGCAAGTGTTCAATGTAGCAACATATTGTATGCTATATTGTACAGTTATTATACTACATAACATAATAGTTAACATGTTCAGCATAATAACTTATGTTTTTACAAAATAACAACATTTGCGCTCTACAATAAAGCATGTGTTCAATGTAGCAACATAATGTATGCCATATTGTACAGTGACTATACTAAAAAACATAATAGTTAACATGTTCAGCATAATTACTTATGTTATTACAAAATAATAACATTTCTACTCTACAATATAGCAAGTGTTCAATGTAGCAACATAATGTATACCATATTGTACAGTGATTATACTACATAACATAATAGTTAACATGTTCAGCATAATTACTTATGTTATTACAAAATAACAACATTTGTGCTCTACAATATAGCAAGTGTTCAATGTAGCAACATAATGTATGCCATATTGTACAGTGACTATACTAAAAAACATAATAGTTAACATGTTCAGCATAATTACTTATGTTATTACAAAATAAAAACATTTGTGCTCTACAATATAGCAAGTGTTCAATGTAGCAACATAATGTATGCTATATTGTACAGTGATTATACTACATAACATAATAGTTAACATGTTCAGCATAATTACTTATGTTATTACAAAATAAAAACATTTGTGCTCTACAATATAGCAAGTGTTCAATGTAGCAACATAATGTATGCTATATTGTACAGTGATTATACTACATAACATAATAGTTAACATGTTCAGCATAATTACTTATAGTATTACAAAACTTTGAATACTTCAAAGTAAATTCATTTGTTTTAACCCTTATGGGAGAAAATCGAGGTTAAAATGTTTTTTGCTCACGGGAACTGCATGGTGCTGCCTCGGCTGTTTTTCGAACTTCGCTCTTATGGCATACCTGCCGCTGGGTTCAGGAAGCCCTACACACCACGGCTTGTGTTGATCCCACACCGCTGAAACTTTCAAGATTATGGACAAACTGTTTTAATATTTTGATGCACAGATTTATTTCCAAATTTTGTAAGTGGAAAAAAAAAACCTAAAAATCAACCCTTACTCTTTAACAAGCTGTTTCATGCAGAGTAATTAAACTTTTTTGATTTTTGATTATAGAAATAGATGTAAAGTACAATTAGCTGCAACTTTTGTATTTGACATTTGTTGGTTTGCCGTGCGCTTGTGGTAGTTTTGGTAGTTTTTTTTTCTTTTCTTACTTGATAGTCCCATACGTATCTCTTTACTTCCTACCCTTTTATTATTTTTATAAAAATTATTAAATATTAATAAACCTAATTTAATTAAGTAATATTTTTTTAGGTAATTTTTCTTTCAATGTGTTTTGATATATTTTTGTATTTATGTGTTTTCGAAGAAAATATACTTGATACTTTTAAACAGTATTAAATAATCAGCAGTATTGTTTTTATTATTTTTAGGGTGGTTTCATTCATGTTAGAGTTGAAGCCATAAGTGAGCGCTAAATAACATTGGCCATTTTAGGAAAATGACTCATTTTGCCAATTAAAAATTTTCTTGCTATATTATTGAGCATTGTTGCTGTTAACACGCTGAATTAGTTTATCAAGAACTCAAGAAAAATAGTACTAACCAAAAAATAACTAATGTTTTAGGAAAAGAACCAAAAACTTTGATTGTGCTATGCTGAGCAATGTAATTCATTGCTGAAAATGAGCATCGAAAAAAACATTCAGATAGACGTCATGCGCACACACCCTATATTTTCCTAAGTTAATATGTTATAATTGTATGCTGATTCATATATTTAATATAGGATGTATCCGCATGACGTCATATATTTGTGGAGTAATGAGCATTGCTCATCGCAAGGAAAAACTTGATTTATTCTTTAGAAAAAAAAAGTTTATTTTTGTTTCCTATCTTTTTGCTCACATATACTTAAGATACTAATTTATCATGTTTGCAACGTCAATGCTCTCAAAAATATTGCATAGTTGTATATAGTAACAAAATGTGTCATTATCCTACATGCGGACTAAGTTATTAAGTGATCAAACATGGCGTTGACTTTTACATGAATGCATACGTTGCCTAGCCGGAATCAAAGGTGCGCTGGAATGAAGGTTGGGATATCTATAAATTAACATTTCGATTGAACGAGTTTTTGTTTAAATAACTATGTGGGGCCTCGATTTGAAAATGATATAAAAAAAGAATGCATAAAAATAGGGTGCATGCAGATGACATAAAATTTAATGCGCTTTGAGGCCATACTGGAGTATTAACTAACATTACTTAGCATAGGGCACACTTGATTAACTTCATTAAAGTCAATTTGCTTCGGAAAATCAGTTATTTTTTTATTACTATTTATTTCACATTCAAAAGTTAATAATTTAACATATTTTCAGCAACAATGCTTTAAAAAAATACAGTAAAGTGGTTTTAGGATGGAAAAAAGATATAATTTCCAATGTCATGTTATTGAGGTATTCAACATGGCAAAGAATTTAACATAAATGCATAATAACAAACTACCTGTAAGCAGTATTGTTTCAAATATGAAATTTTTGTTCTTAATTTCTTAAGTTTATTCAGCCTTCACCCTCTTGACTGTTAGTTATTTTAAGGGAAAGTTTAGTAATTATATTATTAAGAAAAATGTTATTAAAATCTTTCCCTCTCTCTCTCTTTCACGTCAACTGACGATGAGGAAGATAAAACTTTTGCATTCCACCACTTATAGTTATCAAGATTATCCATTAAACGCACGGTGTGACGTGGAGAAAGCTTTATATAACATTACGTACGCTTATGCAAAAAAACACACTTTTTTTGCGATTTTTGAGAAAACTACTGCAACGATTTCAAAAATATTTAAATAAGACATACTAGACATCATTTAACGTGTTTTATGCAATAAGGTATGTGCGTATGACGTCACTGCTGTTCTTGAACATTAAACAACAATGCTTTTTAGCATAAAACAAAAGTATTTTTTTGTCTATTTTCTTTAAAGTTTAGCTATTTTTTGGTAATTCTTATTTATTTTGCATACTTGAAAGAACTATTCAAGCTTTTAACAACATCAATGCTCTCAAAATTATTGCGAATTATTTTTAAACTAGCAAAATTAGCTTTTTTCCTAAAGTGGCCTACATAGCGACTTTAACATTAAAGAAAATAATATATAGAAAATTTTCAAAAAAAAATTAAAAATATATTTTAAACTGATTTTATTGATAGTAAAAAATGATTAACTATATTTAAATTGTATTTTAAATATGTAGATTTACTATGTTTTTCTCTCTCTTACTCTCTTTCTTTCTCTCTCTCTCTCTCTCTCTCTCTCTCTCTGTCTCTCTATCTATCTCTCTCTCACACACACATACAGAATTTTGTAAATACCATTTTTTTGATGCAGTTACATTCGAAAAAAAAACAGTCCATACAAACAGTGTAAAACTAAACAGTGCATCTATATCTGTGTGTGTGTGTGTGTGTGTGTTTGTTTTTGTGTATGTGTGTGTGTGTTCATGTTCGTGTATGTGCGTGTGTGTGTGTGTATGTGCGTGTGTGTGTGTGTGTGTGTGTGTGTGTGTGTGTGTGTGTGTGTGTGTGTGTGTGACTGCTTATGCTTACACAAAAAGCGGAAAAGGAAGAGACCGGAAGAGGAAACCACTATAAAAGTGTGAGAACAGTTGGTGCCAGCTGCTAGCTAGGCCTGAGCTGCCTCCCACTTTTACTGCCACGTGGTTTCTTCTTCCCAACACATCATTTTTCGCAACTGATAAACATAAGCAGTCACACACACACACACACACACACACACACACACACACACACACACACACACACACACATAAAAACACACATACACACACACACACACGAACACAGACACACACACACAAATGCACACACACATACACACACTTATAGATACACTGCTTAGTTGTTTTTTCAAATGTATCTTCCTGAAAAAAAACATAAATTAATTTTTTTTAACTAAAACTAAGATTTATCACAGACACTGTAGGGTCTCTAAAAAATAAATAAACTTTGTAATGTTGGCCAAACCGGAAATCTGGAAATAAAATGTCACGCGGGAGCTGTGTGGGATTTCAAATTCAAACTGTGATGCAAGTCTGTGCCAAGACTTTTGCATTGTTTAACACTTATTTTAATTAATCATTTATTTAAAATGAAATAAATTAGTACGTTGAACTGAATTCTTCATTAATTATTATTTCATTTTAACGCCATTACTAATTGCCAAAATATTTAAAATACAGTAAAAAGGATTTTACAAGCATGACAGTCTATCAGACGATCATCCAGCATGAGGCTATATACAAAATTAGAGGGTAGTGATAATTTTGAATTGTTTTGCACGACGAAAAAAATTGTTGCAGAGGGGTGTGGAGGAGTGCTAGATGTGGGGCGCTGCATGAATTTCACAATGGGGGTTCAGAATCAGGGTAGTAAAAAATTATAATTGTTCTGCACGATGGAAAAAATTTGTTATACGCTTAGCCTATACAGACGTGCAATTAGTAGGCGTGGCGTAGATTGCATATGTGCCAAAATTGCACCCGTGGAGATTGCACAAGTACCGAAATGCCGCGTAGCTCTTGATATATATATATATATATATATATATATATATATATATATATATATATATATATATATATATATATATATATATATATATAGCTGGCTGCACGTCAAAATAGGGAAAATGCAATTTTCATGAATCACGTCAGTGGAGAATATACAGCTTTCACGGGCGCTGCGAGTAGCGAATATCATGTGCTGTGAGCATAGCTTATTCGCCATTCGCGACGGCCGTGAAAAGTTTTTATTTACCACTATAGCACTGATTTTTTTTTTAATCATACTTAAGATATTTGTTAGAAAATAATTGCCAGAATTAGACAAAAAGATAAAAATTTGACATTTTTTAAACTTATTATGAATTAATTTTCCAGCATTGACATGTTTGTTCTTTTCCGGTAACGTCAAATATTCAAAATAGTGGCTACTTTAAAAAAACAATCAGTGCTGTAAAAAACGAAAGTCCGCTTTAACTCATCAGTGAAAATTAAAAAAAAATACAGGACTATATAATCCATAACTATACATTAAAGCCCTTGCCATGTTACTTTTTTATCGTGTAAAATTCTAGACTGATAATTACCATACCTCAATATCCATGAATTAGACACCAACCAGTTGATTTTGTATTTATTATCGTTAATTTTTATTTTGACTGTTATATCACGTATCTGACGTCACAATGTACCGATAGGGCTGTGAAAGGTGTAAAGAACTTAAGACAAGGGCTTATATTTATCACGTGACCAGAGCGGTGACTGTGATTGGCAGCTGTACATTGTGAAGTCAGATACGAGATAAAACCACAAAAAGAAAAAAAATACAAAATCAACGTGTTGGTGTCTAAAATATGGATAATAAGGTATGGTAATTATTAGTCTAGTATTCTAAATGATGAAAAATTAAGTTGACAAAGGCTTTAATTGTGTCATATTTTAGTTAATAATTGAGGAAATCACCACAAGCACTTAATTACAATAATGTAAACTTCAGGAACCAGCAAATATGAAAATAACTAAATAATCAAAGAAACTAATGTATATATGAAGTAAATTAAACAAGTAAATAAATAAATAAATAAAAAAAATAATAATAAAAATAAATAAATAAATGAATAAATGAATTAATGAACAAATGAATTAATGAATAAAAAATAAATAAATAAATAAATAAATAAATAAATAAATAAATAAATAAATAAATAACTAAATAAATAAATAACTAAATAAATAAATAAATACTTAAATTAATAAATTAATAAATTAATAAATAAATTAATAAATAAATAAAAAGTTACATAATTCTTAAGTATATTCATAAATAAATAAATAAATATGTTAATTAATTAGGTAACCAAACATTTAAATATATATTTTTAAAATTGATGAATGTATATACGAATGAATAAATGAATGAAGTTTGAATTCTGAATGAATGGATAAATGGGAAAATGTATGAATGAATGGATAAATGAATGAAATTCATGAATTCATGAATTCATGAATGAATGAATGAATGAATGAATGAATGATTGAATGAATGAATGAATGAATGAATGAATGAATGAATGAATGAATGAATGAATGAATGAATGAATGAATGAATGAATGAATGAATGAATGAATAAATGAATGAATGAATGAATGAATGAATGAATGAATGAATGAGTGAATGAATGTATGAATGAATGAATGAATGAATGAATGAATGAATGAATGAATGAATGAATGAATGAATAAATGAATGAATGAATGAATGAATGAATGAATGAATAAATAAATGAATGAATGAATGAATGAATGAATGAATGAATGAATGAATGAATTTAAAAGACAAAAACTAATAAGATACTATATGATACAGAGAGTGATAACAAGTACTATTGTATAGTAGCAGATAATATTGACATGAATATTTATTATAACAATGTCAAGTCAAGGTTATACTTGGCCGCTGCTAATGTGACAAACATTGCACACGCTGGCTTCACATGCAAGCCAAGATGTATGAATACGAAACTATACGCACTAAAAGAAATCGTTGAACTGTCTGAAAACAATTTTGCAATCCGTTAAAAATTGTAATATCAACGGTAATGACGTCACCAAAATTTGACATTATAACGATAAAAGCGAAAATCATGTCACAATTTTCCAAATAGAATAAACGTTAAACTTGGCCGGACAAATATATGAATTTTTTATTTAATTCCAAAGAATGTAATGTAAATAACATTATTATTGATGAATTATTAACGTTTAGTGACATCATAACTTTTGATTTTACAATACTTAGAGCATTGCAAAACTTTAGTTTTGTTTAGCGTGTACGTTTTAAATGTGGATAATGTTTACACTTTTACTGACATTGACTTATGGACATACAATGAATTTACATTTAGATTTAAGTTGACGCAAAACTCTAAATTCATGCAAGGGAAAAATAAATACGCTAAATACGTAAATAAAATAAACAATTAATAATGATAGCTCATTTGTAACCATATTTTGCTATACAATTTAATGTATGCTACATTATAATAACATAATATAAATATTTATGTGGATATTAACATTAATTTTGCTATAATAACATATTTACTGCATTAACTACGGAATTTATTCCTTCCGTGTGTATATCATTTTTATTTGGTAATAGATTTTTATTTTTCAGTAAAAATGACCATACACGGAAACAATTAAAGGAATAGATTAGACCAAAACTTAACCATTTATTTAACAAAACACTTAATAGGACTTACATAAATATTTTAGGTGTGTCCTAAAACCGGACTGTAGCTTCGTAGTAATGATCAAAAATGTCAGATTCTTGCAACACACACTATATTTTAATACCAATTTTTGCATGCTTCTGACGACATAAACATGAATAAATAAATAAAATAAATAATAGTTTTAATGCAAAATAAAATCGGCAAAAGGTGCAGTCAGGGCAACAAGCCCAATCTCTGAAGCAAAACCTTCAAGACAGAATAATTTGCACAGTGATTATTATCTCATAATAGAATAGATTGTAAAAATAATAATAATGTATAAAGATACAAAAATAATTACCATTGGAGTACCTTAATTAAAAAAATGAAAAGTATCATATATAATATTAAAGGTACCACACATATGAATTACATTTAATTATTGTACTAAGCTTGTAATAATTAATATAATAAGAGTAATAGTTCAAAAATAAGAATAATAATATAAAAGAAAAAAATCAATCAAACCGTAAAAAAAAAACAAGATTTTAAAATGCTATTTAGTTATTTAATACATTAAATGACAGCAGATTTGAATTTTTTGTATGAATTTAAGCAACAAATATCTTTGTTCCATAACCTAGCTCCAAATAAAGAAAAACAGTCAGTTTTTATTCTAGATATTTGAAAATAAAATTGATGAGAACGAGTGGAACGAGAGTAGACAGAACTCATAAGTATGAATGATTTTGTAAATATAAGAGAACATGTTAAGTTTTCTATGCGCACCAATCTGTAGCTAATTTAATTGGTCGTAATATTAAGAAACATGATCGTACTTTTTTCAATTGTATATATATCTAACACATGGATTTAACATTCTGTTGAATTTTCCCTCTAGTTCTAAGTTAGAATCACAGTATACAATACACAATAATCAAGATAAGGAAGAATAAGACTGGAGACTCATAATATACTAGTATCAGTTGGGGTGCTGCGTTTATACTTGTACAAATGGGAGCAAGATGAGTAAATCATTTAGAGACTGCAGTAATTTGATGCCCCGAGACAAGGTATTGTCCATGAATATACCCAAATTTTTAACGCAATCTGAGAAATTATTAGGCACATTGTTTAGAATTGGATTTATTATAGTTACATCGTTTAATTTTTTTATCATTGTTTAAGTACCAAAAATGATAGCCTGTGTTATAGATGAATTTATTGTTAACCCATGATTTAGATACCAATTAAAAATAACTGATAAATCTTCATTAATTTTCAAAATTGTTTCGTTTATATCTTCTAGCTTATAGTGAATGTAAATTTGAGTTTAATCGGCGTACATATGAAAATTACAAAACTTTAAACATGATGAATAGGGCATAAATGAATGAATAGTAACGCAAAGGCATATTTAACGGTATTTTCACATTCACTCCTTCTCTCGTGGGGCTACATTATTCATCAGTTTGGAAAATCTCATTTCGTAATTAGAACGCGTTTTTATGACAGTACATTCAGTAATTTACGTTGAATATATATATATATATATATATATATATATATATATATATATATATATATATATATATATATATATATATTACGATAAAGAAAAAAAATAATATGAATAATGTAAAATGTAATATTTAATGCAGTAAAATATAAAGTAGGATTTTTTTACTAAAACTACACATTTGTGGCAATGTAAAAAGGAGTTGATCTTACAGCCCACAATTTTCTGCCCCACAAATTTGAAACTCATAAAAATAATGAACCAACACGCTTGCAGCCCACAAATTTCTGCCCCACAATATTCTAGGATATAAACTACCGTTCTCCACAAACTAGATGGCAACGTCGCGAAACTTCTTATGTATTCGTCTTTTATGAGTTTCAAAATTGTGGGGCACATTTTAAGTGGCCAGTCTGGGTTGAAGAAATGCTGCATGTTTGTTTCCTGACGCGAAAAACTTTAAGTCATATCATAATAAAGGACACTCACGCTTACAGCCTATAAATTTCTGCCCCACAATTTTGAAACTTATAAAGTACCGCAAGGGGGTGTTTCCTAAGAACCACGTGTGTTCATCGAGTAGTCGTGTCAGGTGTTTTAAAAAGCGCTTTATGTTTGAACAATGAATTTATTTCATATGTTGTTGTGAGGCATTATTATAATAATGTATTTGTTTATTTACTCAATGCCACGTCAGTCTTGACGGAAGCTTTTTATTTTTACTTAATGATTGTGTGTTAGCGTATGTTAGCAGTTATGAATTGAGCACTTCAAAATTTTTATCCCTTAATTTTGCTTAAGTGTCAGACCAAAATTACTATTACCATAAAAATAATGATGACCCTTGCCAGTAACGAAGCATATATGATTGGATGAATTCGTTTTTAGTTTTTATACAAATTAAAATTAGAATACAATAAAAAAATGATGTAAGAAATCATATAATATAAATACAGTATTATACACAGGAAGAATAAATTACGTAATTTATGCTGTATTTATGTCATTATAGCATAAATTATACTAAATTAGAACAACATATTATGCTGTACAGTATAATATTTATGCTATATAACAAAGTTATTATGCAGCACAGCATAAATTATGTTGTATTGAACACATTGTGCTAAAAATGATCGAGCTAGCATAATTATTTCGTATTTATTTTTCTCAGTGTGTATAAAGTAAAATACAGTATGTTATGCTAGGAACTGCATAATATAAAAGATTCCATTTTTTTTTTTTTTTTTTTTTTTTTTTTTTTTTTTTTTTTTTTTTTTATCATATGAATTATCAGTGAAGTCGGGGTCTGATTTTTTCTTTCTTTCTTAACTTTACATGTATTTTGACAATTAAATTTCCCTATGATTTAATGAGACAATTGAAATTACTATACAAATTGTAACGCATTCAAGAACTTATGAAACAATCCTAAAGTTTAATGTAAAAGAAATGTTTAATTTCGTTTTTAGGTAAAAAAGATTTTACTATCATTACTTTATTCCTTTAAAAAGAAATAATATATTACAAAAACTGCTTTTGACATAGTTATGATCGATATAATTGTATTGTGATTTGTACTCATTAATCGTTACTAAAAACGCATAATTATGCGATAAAACGTTCTTAAATTGTCAAATTTTGAAATGAAAACTTGGTTTTATCCAAGCGTCTTTTATACTTAGTCTTTATTAATTTTTTTTATACAGTTTTATTTTCTGACTGATTATCCGATACTGTATGACTATAGCTCTATTATATAGATCATTGCTCCAGCTATATTAAGTTCGTGCTTGATACCGTTTATGCAAAATAACATTTTTGTTCTTTTTTTTTTTTGCGAGACCGGTGTCAAAAATACTTTCTTCTCGGAAACAATAAAGGAGCTGAGATATAAAAGGGGCAGTAGAAAAATAAAGTGAACAAAGAGCACTTTTTTCAAGACAAGGGATTACCGACTACCTGACCATTCGACCCAATTATCTTACACGTGAATTATTTTGGTAAATTGTAAAGTAACTGACACATTTAATCCAATTTATTTTAAATGTTAATTTTTTTTAAAAATCATGCAGATTTCTTTTTTGATCGAAGTTTTAGCGTCACTTTGAAGTATCAAGTCAAAATACAACAAAATTACGTAATATTCATCACGCCCAATTAAAAATAATGCTAAAACTTCGATCAAAAAAGAAATCTGCATGATTTTTAATAAAATTAACATCAGAAATAAATTGGATTTACTGTAACGGCTACTCTATAAGTAATGAAAAGCATTCACGCGTAAGGTAATTTTATTGGGTCGTGTGGTCAGGTAGCCGTTAAACCATATTCTACCTTCTGTATTGAAAAATTATTGGTCATGTTTACTTAGCTTTTCTGTCCCCCCCTTTTTTTTTATTTTTTTTTTGCTGTTTTTTGAGATGAAAGTATTTTTTTATAGAATGATCGAGAAAAATATATTTAAAAAATGTTTTACAAGTATTGGGCACCGAATCCAGGTTACAACGATGTGGCATTAAAATTTAAATCAACTGCAGACTTATGCAATGATTTTTAAAGCAATTAGAAACCTCCAAAATCATTGTAATAAGATAATAATAAAAAGAAAAATATATTATATTGTATCATTTTTTTAACATATTTTATGTCTACATTTTTTAATATTTTTTTTTCTTATTATATGAAAGATATCGTCATTGGTACGTAGTATGCAAAGAAGAAAATAAATCCGCATAATAAATATGTTAGCTTATTTTTAGCATAATTTGTTACACTTATAGAGTAACTATTATGTTGTATAGCAAAATTATTTTGTTTTGTTCTAACACAGCATCATTTATATTATAATAACATAAATGCAGCATAAATTACGTAATTTCCATGGAAGGTGTAATTATTTGTAATGCATAATGGTTTTTGATAATGTATGTACAGAAATTTCAGAGACTATATATTATATATTATACAGTGTATTATATCTAAGACCTTTTAAGACGCACTTCACAAAAATATAAAATAACATTGATTCAAAATTGCTTTACATTTTGTCATCTTGCAATAAAAAAAGAAAAAATATAATATGTTATATAAAATATGCCGCGGATGAAATTTTTGGTTAAAAAATAAGAATATAATTTCAGCAAGTTGATTAATTAAAAAAAATTGAATTTGCTTCTGCAGTGGAGAACGAATATCTTGCTATATCCTAGCCCTCCCCCCCCCCTAGCCCTGCCCGATTGAAATCAATTTACAGTATTCATAATCGTACAAAATATATACACAAAATATGGATAACAACTAATTACACAGTAACAGTATAATATTTTGATAACTATAACACATTACTACATGCCATAGGTAATGTCTTTAATGAAATGAAATATTTCAAATTATTTGTTCGTGACTGTACTATACCTCCTACAATACAATGATAACCAGCATCATTTGTATTATACATTTTATGCTTTGTGTTTCATATTCGTTTGTGCACTTAACAAATTAAATGAAAATTATGTATTTTTTGTTTTATATATTATTAATATATATATATATATCTTTTGGCAATAATATCTTGAATTTTTGTTAATATAATAACTTTTATAAACTTGATAATCTTTAACGTATCGATAACTAACAAATATCGTTATCGTATATTTACGATAATCGAACCCAATACAGCAAAACTGCACATTTTATTTAAAGAAAGGATGCTATTGTTTAGTTTTAACATACGACCAACAAATTTAGTAACTTTTTTTTGCTACTATTTCTGGTCACACATCTATATAAAAATAATGATCTCAAAATAATGTTGATGTATGCATAAAAAATTGTCTTATTTATATATTATGAATTTTTGAATGTATTTTTTAATATTAAAAGAACAGTGGATTAATTTCCCTAAACGGATAAAAATAACTACATTATAATAATGCTTGCTCATTTTCAACTAAATGATTTCAATACAGAATAATTTATGCTATACTGCTGATACTGCATAGTAATTATGTTATACTGCATAATATTTATGTTACCTAACAAATATTATGTCGTATAATATATAATATAATATATATCATATTAATTTATGATTTTTCAACTTAGTAACAATTGTGCTCAAGCAACGTTGAGCAAACAATAAGGCAAAAGTGTAGCGAGAGAGAGAGAGAGACGTTTTTGACTATTTTCTATGAAAAAGTACTAACTTTTCTTTAGTTTGTATTTGGTATTCTCGCATATTTAAATATATAATTAAGCTCTGTTTACAGAATCAATGCTATCATGAATATATTGCCAAGTACTTCATGACTTTTATTTTCAGACCATGCCATTCAGTGCATATATGTAATATACCAT
>OX439137.1:945331-952831 GCA_949318235.1 Ecdyonurus torrentis | reverse complement strand
GTTAGTTGTTTGCACCCCAAAAATTTAGGAAAAAATGATTTCATCCAAATTTGAAATCACTTTGCCCATACTCTTGCAAGTTTCAGCGGTGCGGGTTCAGCCTAAGCCGTGGTGTAAGACTGCCTGCACCCGGCACGCCAAATGAGCGAAGTTCAGAAAACAGCCGAGGCAGCACCATGCAGTAACTGTGAGCAAAAATAACTTTTTGAACCTCGATTGTCTCTCACAAGGGTTAACACAAATGGAAAGTGTTAAAATTAAAGTTTTAGACACATAACGGCTCTGTCTATTCTTTTCAATAAATTAGAAATTTCACAAGCAAAAGAAATCAATAAAAGAATGATTGAATGAATGAATGAATGAATGAATGAATAATGAATGAATGAATGAATGAATGAATGAATGAATGAATGAATGAATGAATGAATGAATGAATGAATGAATGAATGAATGAATGAATGAATGAATGAATGAATGAATGAATGAATGAATGAATGAATGAATGAATGAATGAATGAATGAATGAATGAATGAATGAACGATCAAACAAACGAATCAATCGATCATTTATATAAGTCAATAAATCAGTAATAATAATGTAATAGATAATTATAAATTAAAGTACCATATCAAACAAAGAGAGATATAACATGTCATACTGTAGAGTGGCAGATGTTAGTGACCTGAATATTTATAATCACAAAGTAAAGTCAAGGTTATACTTGGCTGCTCCAAAGTGACAAACACTCGTCACGCTGGCTTCACATGTTAGCCGAGAATTAGAAATACAAAAATACAAACAAGAAAAAAAAAGAAAGTAAAAGCTTGCACGCAATTGTGCAATTCTTGAACTATTGTTAAATCAACGGTTAAAATGTCACTGAACGTTGAAATGGGCAACGCTGCATAGCTTTGTTACATTATCTATAGCCTCAGGCAATGCGATAATGAAAAAAAAAATTGAACCCAAGTATCAAGCAAGAAGCTTCTCTACTGACCAGAATATTATTTACCTTGTATTATATTTTTTAACCTTTTAATGAATAATACATTTATTCTCTCTCTCTCTCTCTCTCTCCCTCTCTCTCTCTATCTCTCTCTCTCTCTCTCTCTCTCTCTCTCTCTATCTCTCTCTCTCTATCTCCTTATTATTAGAACAAATTTTTGAACAACATCATTATATAAAAAATCCTTACAGAAAATTCATTGTGTTTCAGAAAATAATTTTACATTATATATTTTTTAACATATTTACTGTGTGTGTACCAAGTGTACCAGACATACTTTCAACTACACATTCCAGGAGATATGACAAAATTATTAAATTAGTGCGTGTGTATCAGAGTAGGTGATAATAAGAGTGAGTGAGTGAGTGAGTGAGTGAGTGAGTGAGTGAGTGAGTGAGTGAGTGAGTGAGTGAGTGAGTGAGTGAGTGAGTGAGTGAGTGAGTGAGTGAGTGAGTGAGTGAGTGAGTGAGTGAGTGAGTGAGTGAGTGAGTGAGTGAGTGAGTGAGTGAGTGAGTGAGTGAGTGAGTGAGTGAGTGAGTGAGTGAGTGAGTGAGTGAGTGAGTGAGTGAGTGAGTGAGTGAGTGAGTGAGTGAGTGAGTGAGTGAGTGAGTGAGTGAGTGAGTGAGTGAGTGAGTGAGTGAGTGAGTGAGTGAGTGAGTGAGTGAGTGAGTGAGTGAGTGAGTGAGTGAGTGAGTGAGTGAGTGAGTGAGTGAGTGAGTGAGTGAGTGAGTGAGTGAGTGAGTGAGTGAGTGAGTGAGTGAGTGAGTGAGTGAGTGAGTGAGTGAGTGAGTGAGTGAGTGAGTGAGTGAGTGAGTGAGTGAGTGAGTGAGTGAGTGAGTGAGTGAGTGAGTGAGTGAGTGAGTGAGTGAGTGAGTGAGTGAGTGAGTGAGTGAGTGAGTGAGTGAGTGAGTGAGTGAGTGAGTGAGTGAGTGAGTGAGTGAGTGAGTGAGTGAGTGAGTGAGTGAGTGAGTGAGTGAGTGAGTGAGTGAGTGAGTGAGTGAGTGAGTGAGTGAGTGAGTGAGTGAGTGAGTGCAACAATAATCATTTGTGACAAACAATGTCAAACACGGAACATTATATTTTGAGATATACTTCACACTATTTTTGAGATAAACTTGACATTTTGCTACTCCAAAATGTGCAGTTTTAAGACAGGTACAAAATTTTGCAAGTCTAGTTGTGTCAGTTATGTACACAACCCCACAAAAATATGTCCGCTCATTTCTGTGACGCCTGGCAATATAGGCAAACTGCTGAATATCAGATAGAAATGTGCAACGCTGCATAGCTTTGTTACATTATCTGTAGCCTCAGGCAATGCGATAAGGAAAAAAATTTGAAACCAAGTATCAAGCAAGAAGCTTCTTTACTGACCAGAATATTATTTACCTAGAATTATATTTTTTTTACCTTATAATGAATAACACATTCATTTTAAGATTTTTTTTTTATTATAATAGATCTAATAAAATGCACATAATAATTTATTATTATACCGAGCTGGTATGGCCGAGTGGTGAAGGCAGCGGACTCGCAACTCTGTACTCCTCACCGAGTATAGGTTCGAGCCACTGTTAGGTGCGTACGTGAAGTGTGAGAGCACAACATGTTGCACGATGCATGTTTACATGCATTCCAAGACGATGCACTGTATTCGGGAGGTGCATGATTGATGTGATTGCACCGACCAGCCTGCCTAGATGTTTCCACGGTTTCTCTAGGCTGTCATGGTGAATGCCGGGCTGTGAACTTAGGCCGTGGCCAGCCCGTGTGTGCTTTTCAATTAAATAGAAAGTCCTTACCTGTCGATAAGACAATGTCTTGACTGGGACTGGGATTGGTGTATAGCACGATAACACAATATGGCAAGCAACAAAAAAAATAAATAATAAAATATTTAATTATCTAAAAATTTAAATTTATTTAGGAAGCAACTAAAATTGACTTAAAAACTAATGCAGGTAAATTAAAAACCAAGATATTGTAAAAAAACTGACTTAATATGAAGCATAACAGAAAAGATTATTATAAATATTTCAATACTATTTTGGAATACTCTTAAATTATAATAATCTTAAATGGATAATAAACTAAAGATTTGTAATTCTAACATTAATACTTTTTTCCTTCGTTTTAGATCAATTCGAAAAAAAATGCATAATAAATGCTATTTATATTGTGCAAATATGAGCATACTATATGGTCCATGCATTCATGTTAAAGTCGTTGCATGTTGGATAACTCAATAACATGTGTGGCATAGGACAAACAATAACTCATTTTGTGAGGTTTACAAACA
Organism: Ecdyonurus torrentis; assembly: GCA_949318235.1. Taxonomy (NCBI): domain Eukaryota; kingdom Metazoa; phylum Arthropoda; class Insecta; order Ephemeroptera; family Heptageniidae; genus Ecdyonurus; species Ecdyonurus torrentis. Next base: position 949,525 of record OX439137.1, on the reverse strand, counting down.
CTTTATGCAATTTTTTTGAGACCATTAATGTTGTAAATATGTTGATTTATAATCTCAAGTATGTGAGAATAACAACAATAATAATAAAAAAATTCGAACCGATTTCGCAAAGAATATTGTGTTAAATACAGTTTGTCCCATGCTAAGCAATGTTATTCACTACTCCAGTATGGCCTCCAAGTGCAACAAATATGACGCGATTCACATACACTCTATGTACCACATAGTATATTTATTTGCAAGAATTGTTTTTATCATATCAAAAATTTTAAAATCAAAAGTGTGGGTTTTAAAGCTGTAGAACACCTTAAACAAAAAAGTTATGTTATAACGTAACAAACCTGATAATCAACGTTGATTCAGCCGGAGATTTTGATTTCTAAATTATTTAAAACTATAACACTGGCAGTCGCACTGACGTCACGCTCGCTCAAATTACGCACGCGTGACCAGGCGAGCTGTGACGTCAGTAAACGTCAGTTTTTTTTGTGAACGGAAAATAAATAAGAAATCAATGACTTCGGCAAAATCAACGTTTGTTTTCAGGTTTCTTAGGATAGTACACAACTTTTTTTTAAAAGTGTTCTACGCCTTTAAATAAATTAGTAATAATTAGAGAGGCCGACCTAAAAAAAAAACAAAAAAAAACAATGCTAGATATTTTACAATAACTATATTTTATCTTATTTTAAATATATTTGAAGAGAGAGAGAGAGAGAGAGAATGGTTACTTTCGTGTTTATATCATTGTGAAAAAAATGCATCAGTATGAACGAGGCAAGTTGCCGGCGAGCGATGAATATTTGTAAGCATTTTTGCGTTTGCGTGTGTGTGAAATAGAGAAAGGAGGAATTGAGTCGAGCAATAAGTGACGCTTGCTGCTTGCCTGGTGGTAAGAAGTCAACTCTCGGCTAAATGTCACCTTTCGCTGCATCTCTCCCTCTCACTCACTCTTTCTCACTCTCTCTCTGTCTCTCTCTGTCTCTCTCTCTCACTCACTCTCTCTCACTCTCTCCCTCTCACCCTTTTTCTCTCTCTATCTCTATCTCTCTCACACACACACTGGTGCTCTGTTTTGTGTGATCTGCTCAATTTTCTATCTTCTATTACCGCACCAATTCGTGTCAATGAATAATTATAAAAAGATATTCACCACTGCAATTTTCCTTTTTACCTTAATTCTATCAAAACAACCCAAAATATGCTCGCCAACCTATTATTCATTCTCTCTTCTTTGTATAAAACTTATTTTGTTAATGTTTGGACGACTTGTTTCCTGTCTTGACCAATTAGATCATCAACATAATAAAAGTCAAGTAAAAGGTAAAGAAGTGCAACAACCTCTCTCATTGTTATTCATCGACTCGTATTGGAGCGGTAAGATTACGCAAAATTATTTATGTGTCCATTCAGGCTCGCACTGACCATAAGAACAAGTCCGCAATTGCGGACGTGGCCCCCTCTGTTTGGCCCCCCTAAGTCCCAAAAAGGGGCGTAACTAGGGTGTTACGCCCCCTTTGTGACCCGTAAAGATTGTGTTACACCCCTTATGCGGACGAGGCCCCTTGATTTCCAGTCCGACCCTGTATCCATTTCTTATAGGACATACTGTAACTTGTAATTTATGATAAGGTATTAAAACTCTGTTATTAAATGTCAAAAACAGTAAATATAAAATGACAGCAGAATAAAATTAGTACTGCGCAATAAAAGCCAATACTAAAACAGCTAATTAGTTGTTTGTGTGTCAAATATAAATCGCATGATTTGAAATAACGTCATCAACAGCAAAGGTTATCAATTTAGTATTTTTCAAGTTTCCTTATATTTCACAAAAGTTAAAGTCTAACACGTGATCACGTCGTGCAGCAATAAATATTTGTGACAAACAATGTCAAACATGGAACATTATATTTTGAGATATACTTCACACTATTTTTGAGATAAACTTGACTTGACATTTTGTTACTCCAAAATGTGCAGTTTTAAGAGAGGTACAAAATTTTGCACGTCTAGTTGTGTCAGTTATGTACACAACCCCACAAAAATATGTCCGCTCATTTCTGTGACGGCTGGCAATATAGGCAAACTGCCGAATATCAGATAGAAATGTGCAACGCTGCATAGCTTTGTTACATTATCTGTAGCCTCAGGCAATGCGATAAGGAAAACAATTTGAAACCAAGTATCAAGCAAGAAGCTTCTTTACTGACCAGAATTTTATTTACCTTGAATTATATTTTTTTTACCTTATAATGAATAACACATTCATTTTAAGATTTTTTTTATTATAATAGATCTAATAAAATGCACATAAAAATTTATTATTATACCGAGCTGGTATGGCCGAGTAGTGAAGGCAGCTGACTCGCAACTCTGTACTCCTCACCGAGTATAGGTTCGAGCCACTGGTAGGTGCGTACGTGAAGTGTGAGAGCACAACATGTTGCACGATGCATGTTTACATGTATTCCAAGACGATGCACTGTATTCGGGAGGTGCATGATGGATGTGATTGCACCGACCAGCCTGCCTAGATGTTTCTACGGTTTCTCTAGGCTGTCATGGTAAATGTCGGGCTGATAACTTAGGCCGTGGCCAGCCCGTGTGTGCTTTTCCATTAATTGGAAAGTCCTTACCTGTCGATAAGACAATGTCTTGTCTGGGACTGGGATTGGTGTATAGCACGAGAACACAATATAGACAAAAAAAATAAAAACAAAATAATATTTAATTACGTAATAATATAAATTTATTTAAGAAGCAACTAAAATTGACTTAAAAACTAATGCAGGTAAATTAAAAACCAAAATATTGTAAATAAACTGACTTAATATGAAGCATAACAGAAAATATTATTATAAATATTTCAATACTATTTTGGAATACTCTTAAATTATAACAATCTTAAATGGATAATAATCTAAAGATTTGTAATTCTAACATTAATACTTTTTTCCTTCGTTTTAGATCACTTCGAAAAAAATGCATAATAAATGCTATTTATATTGTGCAAATATGAGCATACTATATGGTCCATGCATTCATGTTAAAGTCGTTGCATGTTGGATAACTCAATAACATGTGTGGCATAGGACAAACAATAACTCATTTTGTGAGGTTTACAAACACTTTATGCAACTTTTTTGAGACCATTATTGTTGTTAATATGTTGATTTATAATCTCAAGTATGTGAGAATAACAACAATAATAATAAAAAAATTCGAACCGATTTCGCAAAGAAAATTGTGTTAAATACAGTTTGTCCCATGCTAAGCAATGTTATTCACTACTCCAGTATGGCCTCCAAGTGCAACAAATATGACGCGATTCACATACACTCTATGTACCACATAGTATATTTATTTGCAAGAATTGTTTTTATCATATCAAAAATTTTAAAAACAAAAGTGTGGGTTTTAAAGCTGTAGAACACCTTGAACAAAAAAGTTATGCTATAACGTAACAAACCTGATAATCAACGTTGATTTAGCCGGAGTTATTGATTTCTAAATTATTTAAAACTATAACACTGGCAGTCGCACTGACGTCACAGCTCGCCCGATTTACGCACGAGTGAGTGAGTGAGTGAGTGAGTGAGTGAGTGAGTGAGTGAGTGAGTGAGTGAGTGAGTGAGTGAGTGAGTGAGTGAGTGAGTGAGTGAGTGAGTGAGTGAGTGAGTGAGTGAGTGAGTGAGTGAGTGAGTGAGTGAGTGAGTGAGTGAGTGAGTGAGTGAGTGAGTGAGTGAGTGAGTGAGTGAGTGAGTGAGTGAGTGAGTGAGTGAGTGAGTGAGTGAGTGAGTGAGTGAGTGAGTGAGTGAGTGAGTGAGTGAGTGAGTGAGTGAGTGAGTGAGTGAGTGAGTGAGTGAGTGAGTGAGTGAGTGAGTGAGTGAGTGAGTGAGTGAGTGAGTGAGTGAGTGAGTGAGTGAGTGAGTGAGTGAGTGAGTGAGTGAGTGAGTGAGTGAGTGAGTGAGTGAGTGAGTGAGTGAGTGAGTGAGTGAGTGAGTGAGTGAGTGAGTGAGTGAGTGAGTGAGTGAGTGAGTGAGTGAGTGAGTGAGTGAGTGAGTGAGTGAGTGAGTGAGTGAGTGAGTGAGTGAGTGAGTGAGTGAGTGAGTGAGTGAGTGAGTGAGTGAGTGAGTGAGTGAGTGAGTGAGTGAGTGAGTGAGTGAGTGAGTGAGTGAGTGAGTGAGTGAG
>OX439137.1:937831-942831 GCA_949318235.1 Ecdyonurus torrentis | reverse complement strand
CACTAAATACGTCATAACTTCTTAACGCGTGAAGTGTTAACAATAAAAATTGCACCTAATTAATCAGCATAATTTCTCGATTTTTTATTATGCATTTTAGTTAATTTTTTATAAATATGTGAATTTTACAATAAAAATTTATGCAAAATACCCAGAAACGTATTAGTTTGAAGTTCTGAAAAAATAAATGTTAACAATTAATTACAAAAAAAAATAAAAAAAAAGCATAAAAACGAAAATTTCCCATGTTAAATTTTTAAATGTGATCGATATGGGAAGCGCGAAGAGCAGGCAAAAGAGAGCAACTACTACGAAATTTTATTTCAGCGCCCCCTACAAACGCAGCATAGGAGTGCAACTACCAACTCTATTTATATCATGGCTATATATCACACTGTTGTTAATGAACCGTAACGTGCAAAACAATACTTAAATATAATATTAACATCCATCATACCAAGAATTTAGAATGCGTTTTTTTTTTGTGCATAATTTTATTACCGAGGTATAATTTTTTGAAGTTAAATTTTACATGCTTTTTACCTCGCCTTTATGTAATTTTAAGATAGAACATTAATTAATTATCCTATACTGACCCATGTATTGAGTTATTATATTGCTAGCGTTAACTTTATTATCAATTTAAACTCTATATATTAATACGTACTAGATATTTATGTGTGATATATTCAAACTATAAGAAGACGTTGCCATATAATTTGCTGCTCAGACAAACAGCTGACAGTTTAGAGGTCAAATGTCAAGTTTATAAAACTTAACACAATCTATCAAGAACGTCATTAGTAGCCGAAGTGTCTCAGTGAATAGCAGTTACAGTGTATAGTATCACAATATATATCTTGTTGTATAAAAGAACTATATCTTGATTGTGTTTGGAACTGACTAATTGTTTTACTACTTCTGATTCCATGAAGGTAAATACTTTTTTGTCTTAATTTGTTTTATATATATATATATATATATATAATAGTATATAATTATTATGTACTTATATTTTCTTATACTTTGTTATTGCAATAACTTAAAGAAAATTTTAACATTTTGAGCAAGCAATAAATGATGAAACATGTGACTTAATTTTAATGGTTACCCTGCGAAGTAAATGAACTACACTTTACAAATTTGAAATAAAATAAACGATCTACGTTAGGCGCTTCTAAGCTTTTAAAAAAATACAAACTATGAAATTAAAGTGATCTAGGAATTTTTAGAATGTAATTCATCTAATTTGATTATAGATTCTAGTTTATATTGTTTAATTTAGGTAACAGTTAATTAAGTTATATATTTTTTTATTTTCACCATTGAGTACAATGTTTTAGCTCGATAAATATTACATCACTGTTCAAATCATTCTATAGTCTCTGTTTTTGTGTTTTAATATTGTTTATACGTGTGACTTTATTATATTTAATACGCTAAGCCGCAATATCATAGCAACAAATAACATCACTTATATAGCACATTTTCATGCACACATTAGACAGTTGTAATTATGATAAATTAATGCTAAGTTAAAACAAGATTTCATATAAAAAATATTATTTTATAACTTTGTTGTGAAACGTGTTGTTGTTCGTACATTGAAACAGAAAGAGAGAGAGAGTGAGTAAGAGAAATGGAGAAAGAAGTATTTAGAGAGAGAGAGAGAGATCTTTATACTAATAATAATGAAATTTGATTTTAAGGCTTGGTATTTTAAAATACGTCATTCATGTAATATTTAATAAAAATTATTTCTTATTTGAGTTTTACTTAATTTCTTGCTTTTTATATTTTATAGTGCGGGGGTTAACTTGCAGGGTTAAGTCCAGAATGTACACTTAATATTTTATTTAACATCTAACACTTTTTTTATATATAAAAGATGAATTGGAGTGCAATATATATTTAAATATATACATCAACTTGTCGCATTTTTTAAAAAAATAAAAATATATGTGTAAAACTACATAATTAAGGGAAAAGAAATTAATTTAAGAAATTAATATTATCTTATATCTAATCGTATATAAAGCTATTTATTTCAACTGAATGGTGTGTGCGCTTGCCATAATTAAGCAATGAATAACTTTTCTCATTAAAAACTTGTTAATTTTTTGCTCAATTCTTTGGCAAATAAATTTTTGGGCCATTTTTATTATTCTCGCATACAGTAGAAGCACAATAAATGTAAAGAGATAATATTTGTCCACGAAATAAAAATAACAAAGTGTGTCTGCTGCAGCAGATTTTTATCTTCTCAGGCTGTTTGTCATTGCAGTGGCCAATGACATAAATATATGCACACCTTCTCTCTCACTCTCTCTCTCTCTTTGATATTTAAATCATGTGAAAAAAACAATATCACATGCAAAAACAAACATGTTTATAGAAAATGTCTTTTTGTTTCATGAAGCAGCCAAGCATTATATTTTAGTTCCGCGAGAAAAAGAGAAAAAGAGAGAAAGAGAGAGAGAGAGAGAGAGAGAGAGAAGGTGTGCACCGTGCCTACTCAAGGAGGTGTGCTTATATTTATGTCGTTGGCCACTGCTATGACAACCCGCATTAGCAGGCGAAAAACTGCTGCAACAGACTTACTTTGCTATTGTTATTTCGTGGACCAATAATTTATCTTTAACATTTATTGTGGTTCTACTGTATAGACAAACTAATTCAAATTGTTAAGAGCATCACTGTTTCAAACAGAATACTTGATATTTTAAAACAGCCAAAATTTGGAAATTTTTCTCTCACCAGTCTTTGATATTAAGTACTCACTTAACATGAATGCAACCACACTATAATTTTATAATTAAACTCAAATTAGATAGAAAGTTTTAATAAATTATACGTTTTAATTATTTATGTAGTTCTATTTTTATGTAATATTATACGGTCTGTTACAAAATTAATAAATTCAGAGTTAATAAGTAGTAAAAAAAAAATATTTACGTCAAATAAATAAATTATCGAAAGCAGAAAGCTGTGCACATGTTCTTTTCTCTCTCTTTCTCTCTCTCTCTCTCTTTCTCTCTCTCTCTCTCTCTCTCTCTATTTACCTACAGTCAATCAGCATTTAAAACATAATTTTTTGTGTTTTTTTAAATAAGAAATGTAAAATTTTTAGAAAAGAGTGCTTTTTTTACGTTTAATACATATTTTTCAATTAATACTTCTTTCCAATTTGATTCAGTTTTATAACTAATATCTGTACAGCAAATGTATAAATTGAACTGCTTTATCTTAAAAAAAATTCCTTGAAGAATACTAATTTTTCAATTTTAGAAAAAAAAAGGGCGTACCCTCAGAAAACAATTGAGCCGACGGTGAGCTTTAGTGGCTTCGTTCCTCTAATAACGTTTCAATTTACCTCACAGACGTGGCATTTAGGTACCAAGTTTTATAGTTAGGTGTTAAAAATAGGAATAATATTTTTGTTATTCTAAAATTATCAATTTTAAATATTATAGTCTTCCGCAATGTTAAATTATTGTACTTTACTTTCTAAAACCACGCAAAAGTAAGTCTAGTATTGTATACATAAATAGTTTTGAACCAAATTCAGTAAATTTTAAACTAAAAAGAGGTTTTTGTGCATGTTATGAAGTCTATTCTACAATTTTGAAATACTACACTTTATTGTCCTAAACGTGTAAACGTATATGTCTAGTATTCCATATTTAAATATTTGTGACATCAGCGTCGTAGTTTAATTACAAACACACTTAAAAGTGGATTCTATGATTTAAAAATAGTACATTTTAGTTTCTTAAACATGTAAAAGTATTTCTAGTCTTTCACGTTATTATTTGTAACGTGCATTTTTATTCTTAACCTGCACAGGTTTGCAATCAGTAGATTAGGCGTATATTTTTAATGTGTCAAAAATTGCACCCTTGGAGATTATAGTAGTACTGCAAAGCTGAGAAGCACTAAAAAAAATTAGGAAAGATTAAATGATGTTTTTAAAAAATTATAAAAACAGCAATTTTTAGGTATTTAGTATTTAGGTAATATTAACAAATCTTTACCTGTCTTTGATAACAAAAACAAACTAAAACTGATGATCATTTAAATAACTTTATATAAATGTGTTTATATAATGAAAAAAACTTAACATATTTGATAATGATTTAAGTTCCAAGTTATTATTGTTTATTGCTTATACAGTTTTCTTGACAAAATATTTTGATTATATATTTATGTATTTATAATAAGGGCCGGGCTGGGAGGCAAATGGCTGTGGGGGGGATTAGGTATTGAAGGTCATCCCCAGGGGGAGGGGGGGTCGCGCGCCGCAGGCGTGATTTTTCTGCATGCCACAACCCTGCTTGGCAGAAAATGCAAAATTAGTTACATCAAAAATTTCTATTACAATTTAAGTAATTAAAATTTATCATTATTTTCACCGGTTGAGAATAAAATTGAGGATTTTTTTTTTAAACAAATTTTTTCCAGAACAAATTTGCAAAAAAATAAAAAGCTCGACAATTAACCCATGTTATTTAAATATGCGATTAACATCTTTTTTCTCCATAAAAAAATAATAAAAATCCTTTAAAAATTCAAATTTAATAATAGTTGATTTTTTAAAATAAGTTTTCCAGGTAAAATTTTGCGCACGAAGAGCTTCAAGTTGTATTTTTTAATTGCTAAATTTGCGTCCATTTATAAAAAAAAAACTGTAGGAAAATTATATAAAAAATAATTTTTTTAATAATTTTATACAAATCGCTGACATTAAACAAAGACTGTACTATTTTACAAATTTTGCATTCTCAAGCTTCAATTTCTTATGCTTTTGTTTTTAAGGCTGTTTTATAGTAATTTTTAATTATTTTTATTTGTCACTCATCGCCTGTGCGCCCTTTTTACTCTTGCGCACTGGGAAATGTCCCCCCATCACCCTATCTATTGGGCCTATATTCTGGGTTACTTGTGTATATTATGGTATTTGAAGTGAAGTAAAATTACCGAGTGAAAATATAGAAATAAAA
>OX439137.1:895331-932831 GCA_949318235.1 Ecdyonurus torrentis | reverse complement strand
CACACCCCTTTTTCAATTGTTTGAACAATGAAACAAAGAGAGAGAGAGAGAGAGAGAGTGAGAGAGAGAGAGAGAGAGAGAGAGAGAGAGATAAGGAGAGAGAGAGAGATCTGAATAGAATCTGAACATTATCATGTAAATTTCAAGCACGTAAATTAAAGTTGTAGAACACCTTGAACAAAAAAGTTGCACAACAAACCTGAAAATCAACGTTGATTTGGCCGCAGTCATTGATTTCTAATTTATTTTCCATTCACAAAATGCCACTGGCGGTCACTGACGTCACTGCTTTCCCGGTTTACTTGCGCGTGGACCAGGCGAGCTGTGACGTCAGTAACCGGCAGTGGCATTTTGCGAATGGAAAATAAATTAGAAATCAATGACACCGGCCAAATCAACGTTGATTTTCAGGTTTGTTAGGATATTACGCAACTTTTTTGTTCAAGGTGTTCTACGCCTTTAAGTAATTTTCCAAAATTATTGGCATTATATTGGCACTAAATTAACAGTTTATCTTAATTTTTAGCTTACTTATTTTTATTATATTTATTTTTATTTATTATTTTATTTTATTTTAATTATTTAAATAATTAATTATTTTTATTTTATTTATTATTTATTTTATTTATTTTATTATTTTATTGTTTTATTTATTTTATTATTTTATTTATTTTATTTTTATTTTTAGCGTACTTGCAATTGGCTACTGTCAATGCTGCGCGCGTATCCGATAAGCTTAATTAACATGTATAACCAAGTGTAAGTACACCTTTTGTGAATCGACCTTGAAATAAAAGTACGCCCTTTGGACGCAACAAGGGCGATATGTTCCGTATAGCTAAATATTTCACCTCATGAGTAAATGCCCATGACGTCATAATAAATGCATTTTGCGATGAAATCATTGAGCAACGAATAACATTGGTCATAGCATAGGATAAACTTGTTGTCTTTTTTACTATTCTCTATGGAAAATATTTTACATTTTACTTTATTATTTTCTCGCAGAGTTGAAAACCTAATTCATTTTGTGAACAGCGTCAATTTTCTCTTTCTCTCTCTCTCTCTCTTTCTCTCTCTCTCTCTCTCTCTCTTTCTCTCTCTCTCTCCTCTCTCACTCTCTCTCTCTCTCTCTCTCTCTCTCTCTCTCTCTCTAAAAAGTAAAGAAGAAGGAAAATAAAAAACTAAACAATTTTACACTGTCAAGAATTGTCATTTTCCTATACTAGCCCATGTTATTTAGTACTCACTTATGGCGTTCAATTTGACATATCAATTTAACCATACTGTTAACAATTAAACGTGAAATAACTGAAACTTTCTTGTTTTAATTGTTTGTTTACTTCTATTAATTTTATACGATTTATTACTCTAGCTGTATAAAAATAAACAATTTCAAAAAAAAAAAAAAAAAAAAAATCCAACAAAAAAAAGTTGTACGTGAAATAATAAAATTGTGTGGTGACTGTGACTTATGGTTAGAATTGTGCATGAGATATGACGTCACCAGGTAGCCACGTGAAGTGAAGTATATGATTTATAAAATATGATTATTTTATATGAATATCTACCATATTGTATTAGGAATTGAAAAAACTCGTGTTCGAACTATAGCTCAAACTATATTTCAAACTGATCTAGAAGTTTTCAACTCGGTCTTATGATTTTACGAGTTTTTTCCAGCTTTAAGCAAAACATATTTAACATTTTCCCAGTTACTTAATTCAAGTATTTTATTATTTCCGTGTTACTGGCTCTTACATACATATATATATACAATATATATATATATATATATATATATATATATATATATATATATATATATATATATATATATATATATATATATATAAAATACTTTTAACATCGATGCCATTGTGTTAAAAGCGAGCATCTACTTTTTCCAGATTTTCGACAAAAACGATTATCTATATAAACGACAAGTCAGTATTTTTTGGAAACTTATTTTTAATACCAAGGCACAAACAATAAATTTCTAGTATGTCACTCTATTTAATTTTATTTCTCTCTCATCAAATCTCTTCTTTCTCTGTCTCAGGTTCTTGTAATCTATATACCTCTCACCGCCAACTTACTTATTTTTTATATCTATCTCCGTCGTGTTTCTAAAAACGCTAAAATTTTAGAAAAAAAAAGGAAAGAGTGAGAAAAGAACCAAATAAAAAAAAGGGGGGAGACAGAAGCGAGAAAGAGCTTTTTTGTCATTTTTAAATTCATCCTCACTTCATTTTTATTCATTCACTAATTCATCTTTTGTCCATTCGTATATATTTGTGGGTTCGTTCGTTCGTTCGTTCGTTCGTTCGTTCGTTCGTTCGTTCGTTCGTTCGTTCGTTCGTTCGTTCGTTCGTTCGTTCGTTCTTTCTTTCTTTCAATTATTCATTCATTCATTCATTCATTCATTCATTCATTCATTCATTCATTCATTCATTCATTCATTCATTCATTCATTCATTCATTCATTCATTCATTCATTCATTCATTCATTCATTCATTCATTCATTCATTCATTCATTCATTCATTCATTCATTCATTCATTCATTCATTCCCCGTTAGTGCGCTTTTTAATTGTTTGTTAGTTCAAAAAAAAAAAAAAAAAAAAAAAAAACTGCACGTACAATAATAAGCACGTAAAATTTATGCTGTATATATTAATATTGTACTAACATGTTAAAATAATTATTTTTACTAAAATAACAACATTTGTGCTCTACAATATAGCAAGTGTTCAATGTAGCAACATAATGTATGCTATATTGTACAGTGGTTATACTACATAACATAATAGTTAACATGTTCAGCATAATTACTTATGTTAATACAAAATAACAACAATTGTGCTCTACAATATAGCAAGTGTTCAATGTAGCAACATAATGTATGCTATATTGTACAGTGATTATACTACATAACATAATAGTTAACATGTTCAGCATAATTACTTATGTTATTACAAAATAACAACATTTGTGCTCTACAATATAGCAAGTGTTCAATGTAGCAACATAATGTATGCTATATTGTACAGTGATTATACTACATAACATAATAGTTAACATGTTCAGCATAATTACTTATGTTATTACAAAATAACAACATTTGTGCTCTACAATATAGCAAGTGTTCAATGTAGCAACATAATGTATGCTATATTGTACAGTGATTATACTACATAACACAAAAGTTAACATGTTCATCATAATTACTTATGTTATTACAAAATAACAACATTTGTGCTCTACAATATAGCAAGTGTTCAATGTAGCAACATAATGTATGCTATATTGTACAGTGATTATACTACATAACATAATAGTTAACATGTTCAGCATAATTACTTATGTTATTACAAAATAACAACATTTGTGCTCTACAATATAGCAAGTGTTAAATGTAGCAACATAATGTATGCTATATTGTACAGTGATTATACTACATAACATAAAAGTTAACATGTTCAGCATAATTACTTAGGTTATTACAAAATAACAACATTTGTGCTCTACAATATAGCAAGTGTTCAATGTAGCAACATAATGTATGCTATATTGTACAGTGATTATACTACATAACATAAAAGTTAACATGTTCAGCATAATTACTTATGTTATTACAAAATAACAACATTTGTGCTCTACAATATCACTATAGTAATGTATTTAGCATTGAAAAATATCGTCATATATTTTATCAGTGTTGAATAAGGAGCTTGATCGTAGAAAAAGGTAGAGAGAGAGAGAGAGAGAGAGAGAGAGAGAGAGAGAGAGAGAGAGAGAGAGAGAGAGAGATGATAAAAAAGGAGGATTTTTTTGGAAAATTTCTATTCCTATCTCAGTTTGTATTTTCCGACAAGTTGCTCTCTCTCTCTCTCTCTCTCTCTCTCTCTCTCTCTCTCTTTCACTCTCTCTGTTTTACCTTTTTCTACGATCAAGCACCTTATTCAACACTGATAAAATATATGACGATATTTTTCAATGCTAAATACATTACTAGTGCTATTGTAGAGCACAAATGTGGTTATTTTGTAATAACATAAGTAATTATGCTGAACATGTTAACTATTATGTTATGTAGTATAATCACTGTACAATATAGCATACATTATGTTGCTACATTGAACACTTGCTATATTGTAGAGCACAAATGTTGTTATTTTGTTAAAACTAATTATTTTAACATGATAATGTTATTATAAATTATGTACAATATTAATATATACAGCATAAATTTTACGTGCTTATTATTGTACGTGCAGTTTTTTTTTTTTTGAACTAACAAAGAATTAAATAGCACACAAACGGAAAATGAATGAATAAATGAATGAATGAATGAATGAATGAATGAATGAATGAATGAATGAATGAATGAATGAATGAATGAATGAATGAATGAATGAATGAATGAATGAATGAATGAATGAATGAATGAATGAATGAATGAATGAATGAATGAATGAATGAATGAATGAATGATTGAATGAATGAATGAATGAATGAATGAATGAATGAATGAATGAATGAATGAATGAATGAATGAATGAATGAATGAATGAATGAATGAATGAATGAATGAATGAATGAATGAATGAATGAATGAATGAATGAACGAAAGAACGAACGAACGAACCCACAAATATACGAATGAACAAAAAATAAATTAGTGAATGAATAAGAATGAAGTGAGGATGATGTTAAAAATGCTAAGAAAGCTCTTTCCCGCTTCTGTCTCCCTCGTATTTTTTATTTGTTTCTTTTCTCACTCTTTCATCCCTTTTTCTCCAAAATTTTAGCGTTTTTAGAAACACGACGGAGATAGATATAAAAAAATATGTAAGTTGGCGGTGGGAGTTATATATATTACAAGAACTTGAGACAGAGAAAGAAGAGATTTGATGAGAGAGAAATAAAATTAACTAGAGTGACATAGAGTGAAACTAGCTGAAACTGAACAATATGTCAAATTTTTGTTTCCCGTGAATATATATAGAAAAGCACGGGAAAAGAAACGGGGAAAATAGAGTTAATAATAAATAAAGAGAGAGGCAGACATTGAGACATTATATAGACAGAAGGTGAATGAGTGAGACTAACATTCCATCTTTCTCTCTCTTCCCTGGGTCGGATTGTTTTTAACCTTCTTTCTTTTTCTCCAGTACTTTGTAGTCTCGCAACTGAGATGAAGAAAAAAATGAGATGGCAAGAGAGACCCTAAAATGTGTAAGAGTGTTAGACAGGAGACAGTGACAAGATATAGGTAGTGAAGAATAGGTTAATATGTAGGGGAAAAAGCCACAGAAAAATAAAGTAAATGGAGAATTGAGAGACGGAAATAAAGTTGCGAAAAAAATGCCTATCTTGTATTTTGTCAGTGGAAGCAAAAGGTCTATCTCGAGCGCCATCTTCATAACGCTCGGGAACAAGATAGGCCTTTTGCTTTTGCTGATAAATAACGAGATAAGCCTCTTACTTCCTCTGACGAAATACGAGATATGACTTTTTTTCGCAACAAGATCATGGTAAATAGAACAATTTTTGCTATATAGAGCACAAATGTTGTTATTTTGTAATAAAATATTACAATACTGAACATTGAAACTAAAAGGTTATGTAATTTAATCACTATACAATATAGCATAAATTATGCCATAAATTTGCTTCATTGAGCTATATAGCACAATTATTGAGTACTTATTTTTGTACCTTCAAAACCCTTTTTTTTTTTTTTTTTTACTTATTAACGTTTTTATTTATTTTTCTCTTACATACAAACCCAAAAACATGAATAATTTTGCTCTGACAATATTTTGTCAAAATTGCATGCATTTAAATGGGACAAAATTTTAGAAACTCTGCCACGACTCTAAAAATAAAAATTCTTAAAAACTGACTTAATATTCGTGTTGCTAGTGCCAAAATTAACCTATAATAATGTTTCGCACATAACTATGAGACAAAACCATTTTCACTCAAAAATCATCAAAAGGGTACCCCCTTTGTTGACCCCCTAAAAAATCACAATTAGGATTGTAATTTGTTTTTAAAACCCGAGAATTTTTTCACATATACCACCGTGTAGAGCGCTTAAAATGCAACATTTTTGTTGCATGGTACGAAAAAATAAGTAGTCTGGACTCCTGTCAAAGTTAAAATCTGCATAATTTGGACCTTTTTTTGGACCCCATTTGCTAATGCAAACTATTGACAAATTTTATTGTTGTGCACATGACAAAGTGTAAAATACAGTCTAGATAAATTGTTTGCTGGCAACAATTTTCTATCTATTAAATCTTGGGAGCTGCTCCGCGTTTTCTGAGAAACTTTGAAATACGGGTCGATTTTTGTAGAAATTTTGCTGTATCAAGCCACTTCAATGCAAAAGCAGCGAAAAACTACCAAATCTCGATTTAGACACAACAAGCATGCGCCTACAAAATAGGTTTAATTTATAAGTTATGCACGCCATAATGTTGGCAATTTTGTATTTTAAATAATTCTTTTCTTTCGAGGAATTAAAATATTTGGAAATATTTTTTTACGTCAAGAAACCAAATGCTTTTAATGACTTTATGCAGTACGGACACATGAAAGGCCCTTGGGGACCATAATATTATACTTACGAATTTGTAAGTAATTTTATGTGAAAGACCGCTGCAATTTACATCTAATTAGTAACTTTCACAGATTTCTTTAAAAAATTGAGCAATTTCCCTATTTAACCCCATGTTAATGTGTGGGTGTCCCAGCTACGGAGACGTAATTTCAACATTACCGTGACTTTCGGAGCCACTTACTCACAACAATATCATCCAAATTGCATGTTACGCATATCAGTCGCTTTGAAATTTAATGTTCTGTCTACCTTTTGTCTACCTTTCCTTTCCCTATACATTAAAATATTTTTTCAAATTTTTGTAAAAATAAAACTGATAAAAACTGTAGTCATAAGCCAAGTTAGGGATCTTTTCGTGCCTCTAGAGCCGAAAGTTTTCATCTGAGCTCAATATAAATATGATTTTCGAAAAGACCGTCAATTTTTACATCTACTTTGATATTTTATTTGACGAGATACGAAAAAACATTTTTGGGTCCATTTAAAATACATGGTTTTAAATGCAAACTTAAATGGGCAGTAAAAGGCCCAAATATGGTGGTCAGCAGATATAATTTTTTAGGTCCATTTTGACCTAAAATACACAATCCCTGCAAGTTTTATCGCCAAAGCGCTCGGACAAGTCAATACTATCCCTTAGTGCAGTAGTTTTGTCACAAATACACTAACAAAATGTTTCTACAATGTTAAATTAATACATTTAACTGTCTGAAACACGTAAAAGTATGTCTAGTATGTCATATTTAAATATTTGTGAATTCAGTGCAATAGTTTTCTTACAAACAAAAGTAGAAATGTAACTACTAGAAAGTAGATTCTATGATTTTGAAATGGTACATTCTAGTTTCTTAAAATTATAAAAGATGTCTAGTCTGATACGTAATATTTGTAATAAGCTTGACCTGCACAACTTTGCAATTAGTAGGCATGGCGTAGATATTATTTGTGCCAAATATTGCACCTGCTGAGATAACAATAGTACTGAAAAGCTGACAAGCCCTCAATTAGGAAAAATTAAATTACTTTAGTAAGCAATTACAAAAGCAGCAAATTTTTTATGAAAACAGGTATTAAGGTGGTATTAAAATTCTCTCTATATTTAATGACAAAAAAATTAACTAAAAATAATTATAATTTATAATTACTTTATATAAATGTGTTTTTATAATGAAAATGACCTAAAAATAACTTCTGATATGAAACTAACAATTTTAGTAATGTTAGATCGTGAAAATTTTTTTAGAAGAGGGAGAAAAGTTGCTCCACACTATGCCAAATATTTCGCTTAATTTTCTAAAAAAAATTTCTATAATTTATTTTTAGGATTAATTTTATTGTACAATAATTACAAATAAAACTAATAGCAAATCCATTTAGAAATAAACACTTACACTATACAATAGTGTATTCAAAAAATTTACTTAAAACTCAGACAATATAAAACTTAATTTTTTTGGACATTCTAGCTGGATGTCAATTAACTTAGCGCTGCAGCAAATTTCATTGATTTAAACAAGGTTACTCTTATTATTATTAAAAAAAAAAAAGAAGAAAAAGAAAAAGAAAGAATGGAAAAGAAAATTACTATAAAAATTAATAAAACTAATAAATAATTGAAAAATGAAAAGAAAACGAATCATATTATAACTTTTCTTCTTCTTGTTTAATATACATTTTAGCAAAGATTATAAAAATGAAACCGTATTTGTTCTATTTTATATAAAGTGATTCCTAGAAACTCAATTTTCTAATATATTCTTAACTTAAAGTTTATGAAAGACAGTTTTGTGCGTTTTGTCTACTGAGAAGTCTCCGTACATGCTATTCATAATAATATGCTGTACTATCACTATCATTGAAAATTTCATTTTCAGTGGTTATATAGAAAAAGAAAAACCAGATAAACATACAAGAGTGGGTGGCGGGTGGCTTTGTTCCCACAACTAACTTAAAAAAGAGAAGAAATAATTTTCACCAAAAATCACGTGGTTTAAGTGACCAATAAAAGGTAGTGTTATTTTCTTCGCTCACTTGAACGTGTGGCAAGCACGAGACAGGCAGGCAGGCAGGGAGGATAGAAGGCGGCACGGCTGCTTGGCTTGCCACGGTGCACTTTGACAACCTTTGACAACCAAAACTGCGTTTAGATTTGTTCTCAGTATTGTCGTGCGTTGTGAAGGTCAAAGTGCATCGCGGCAAGCCAAGCAGCCATGCTGCCTTCTTTCCTCCCTGCCTGCCTGCTTGGTGCTTACCACACGTTCAGGTGAACAAAGAAAATAATTTTTCCTCTTATTGGTCACCTAAATCACGTAATTTTGGTTGACAAATACTTCTCTTTTCTCATCCAGTGTGTGGTGGAAGCAAAGCCACTCACACCCCACTCTCGTATCATTATATGGTTTTACCATATAAACGCTGCAATTAAAATTTTAATGATTGTGATAGTACCTGATTTTTCTCTGTTTCTTGTTATTTATTTTTGTATTGTATATTTTTTTTAGCTATTTGCCTTTCCTGAGTAAGTAAAATTTTAAAAGTATTCTTATCGAATTTGAAGATAGTCGTAGAAATAAATGTTAATCTATAACTTTAACGATAGATTTTTCAAGAATGTTAATCTATATACTATATATATAATGACGTATTGTTATAGTTATCCCATAGTTATCGTGTTTTTGATAATCGACTCCAAGACTGCTGTTTTACTATAAATTTTTTTAAATACATTTTATATTAGCAATCATTCGTACACTGGGTGTCAATAAAAATGTCAGGCTATCATTCAAGTATCCTATATAAATAACAATAGGAGAGATCAACGTAGTCAGGTATTATTATTGCCCGGGAGTGTACATTGTATTTATAGTTTCTTTATACGGACAAAATAAAGTACGTAGAAACTATGGTTATTTATTTTAAACACAAATTTCTGTATCCAGCATAATTTGTGATGTATATATACTAGAGCTGTAAAAAACTCGAAATATTTTTAGCCTGGTCTGAAATTTTTTAACCCGGTTTGACTTGAAACTCGGGTTTTTATTGAAATCGAGCTTAAACTCGAAAAACGAGCCAAAGTTAGGAAAGCTCGACATTTGAGCCGAAGTTTAAAAACAAGCCTTCGAGCCTATGAGGTAAAAAGCTTGATTTTTATAATGAAATTGTTTTGTTTGAAGGTTAAAAGTCATAAATAAAATAAAAAAAGGTATAAAAAAAATTTAAACAGCCTTTTTTGCATGATAAAATATTAAAAATGCTATTTTACACATTTAGTTGCATAAGTACATGTATTTATAACTAACCTACCAATATTTTTGCTTTACGTAGCATAAGTTACGTAATTGTTATATCCTTATATAATATAAGTAGCAGTACTGGTTGTAATAGATTTATGTTTCATAAAAAAATCATAATAGCTCGTTCTGCAAAGTCAAATTTCCGGCGCAACTTTTGTGTCGATAAGTTCCTTTAAATAAACAGCTGAGTATGACGTCGTTACCTGTTTACTACGTTTATAGATATTGTCGATCATTGTTATTTCTTCGATTAGAACTTATAACTAGATAAAAATGAAAGAAACTCCACACAAAAAAGTTCCATGCTCTTCATGTGACTCAATTTTTGTCAATATTGTTGTCTCAAAAAACTAGATCAACCAATGAATGTGTCGTATTTTGTTGGTCAGCCAATCACCGTTTTTGAGATTCACTGTAATTTACAGAACAAGCTAATGTAATAATATCTATCTTTAAGTTTTATAAGAGCTGACTTTTATTTAACATTTAAGTTTTATAAGAGCTGACTTTTATTTAACAGTCAGTGAACTAAAACATATCACATAATTTTGTAGGTTAAGTACAAGGTCAACAAATTTGAATGTCACTGAACTTCTCTTAATATTTTTATAAGATATTTATATGAATGTAAGATGTAAGCACTTCATAATGATATTTGCTCTCTCTCTCTCTACCTTCATCTTACTCTCTTTCCCTCTCTGTCTGTCTGTCTGTCTGTCTCTCTCTCTCTATCTCTCTCTCTCTCTTACCTCTCTCTCTCTCTCTCTCTCTCTCTCTCTCTCTCTGAGTGAGTGAGTGAGTGAGTGAGTGAGTGAGTGAGTGAGTGAGTGAGTGAGTGAGTGAGTGAGTGAGTGAGTGAGTGAGTGAGTGAGTGAGTGAGTGAGTGAGTGAGTGAGTGAGTGAGTGAGTGAGTGAGTGAGTGAGTGAGTGAGTGAGTGAGTGAGTGAGTGAGTGAGTGAGTGAGTGAGTGAGTGAGTGAGTGAGTGAGTGAGTGAGTGAGTGAGTGAGTGAGTGAGTGAGTGAGTGAGTGAGTGAGTGAGTGAGTGAGTGAGTGAGTGAGTGAGTGAGTGAGTGAGTGAGTGAGTGAGTGAGTGAGTGAGTGAGTGAGTGAGTGAGTGAGTGAGTGAGTGAGTGAGTGAGTGAGTGAGTGAGTGAGTGAGTGAGTGAGTGAGTGAGTG
This sequence comes from Ecdyonurus torrentis, assembly GCA_949318235.1. Taxonomy (NCBI): domain Eukaryota; kingdom Metazoa; phylum Arthropoda; class Insecta; order Ephemeroptera; family Heptageniidae; genus Ecdyonurus; species Ecdyonurus torrentis. The sequence continues at coordinate 921,723 of OX439137.1, read as the reverse complement.
AGTGAGTGAGTGAGTGAGTGAGTGAGTGAGTGAGTGAGTGAGTGAGTGAGTGAGTGAGTGAGTGAGTGAGTGAGTGAGTGAGTGAGTGAGTGAGTGAGTGAGTGAGTGAGTGAGTGAGTGAGTGAGTGAGTGAGTGAGTGAGTGAGTGAGTGAGTGAGTGAGTGAGTGAGTGAGTGAGTGAGTGAGTGAGTGAGTGAGTGAGTGAGTGAGTGAGTGAGTGAGTGAGTGAGTGAGTGAGTGAGTGAGTGAGTGAGTGAGTGAGTGAGTGAGTGAGTGAGTGAGTGAGTGAGTGAGTGAGTGAGTGAGTGAGTGAGTGAGTGAGTGAGTGAGTGAGTGAGTGAGTGAGTGAGTGAGTGAGTGAGTGAGTGAGTGAGTGAGTGAGTGAGTGAGTGAGTGAGTGAGTGAGTGAGTGAGTGAGTGAGTGAGTGAGTGAGTGAGTGAGTGAGTGAGTGAGTGAGTGAGTGAGTGAGTGAGTGAGTGAGTGAGTGAGTGAGTGAGTGAGTGAGTGAGTGAGTGAGTGAGTGAGTGATTTTGCTTATTGTATAAGCATTGTCAGCATATAAATGTTCAATTTGGCATGCATTGCTGAGATTGGAAGGCCAAAAACTAACGCGTAATGCCTATGCTAGTATGTATTAATATGCAATGTATTAATGTCAATAACGTGTTTTAATAATGTACAGTCGAAACATTGAATGATTGAGTGTGGACAAAGCGCGGCAAATATGTGCAGTCTGAGCGGTTCCTGCCTAAAATGGCGGCATGGCGGTTGGCGCCAATTTTTTTTCTTTTTAAATATCATACGATGCGGCAGATTCAGACTTCACCTAAATCGTGTAGTACTTGAAATAAAGAATATAATAGTGCATTGCATTCTAGAGTTATGAAACTTGGTACACTTGCAGTTTACACCCAGCCTATGATTTTAATGGGCTGAGCCAGCCGGGGTACCCAACCCTTGCACCCCTGGAGACCCTTGAATATGATTTAATTTGTTATGCCTTAACTATGGGTTTTAGCAAAAAATGCTTGAACCAAAAAATGTTCAGCATACCTTTTTATATGCACATGAATTTTTTCAAAATGCTATGTTGCCGCATGTGCCAACAGTTTTGCCAAATATAGCTCACCATATCCATATATAATGTAAAATAATTTTTTTCTTTTATTTTAACAGGCAGTTTATATTTTTGATATTTCGATGTAAAATGCATTTAAACTAGCAGTAATATTATTTTATACAAAATTTAATTATAACAAAATGTAATGATTACAATAATAATTATTTGCTTTAAAAAAATAAAGCAAGAAAGGAAGTTTTAACCTTTATATATTATAATAGTTCATTTGACAGTACGTTAAACCCGTAAAAAAATAGGTTTTCAGTTACTCCTGTGCTGTAAACATGCACACAATAATTATAAAATATTTTAATTTTTAAAACATAATACTCAACATGTTAAGGAACAACATTTAGGGGTAAGCAATACTCAGGGGTCAACCCTGTGACCCTGAAAAAATTGCAAAGTGTGCACATTTAACAAAAACTTTTACTTTATTTTGGCATTTTATGGATATTTAGTGACTTTGGCGTGAGAAATGAGCTCTAAGGGTTGACCCTTGAGAAGGACTCAAACACCTTAAATGTTTTTGAAGTACGCAGTTATCAATTTTTGAGGGCTGAGACCCTTCAGGACTAGACACTTAAAGACCCTTGTCACCTTAAATCAGACTGTATTTTTGACAATATATAAATTAAAATAAATGTGGTGCTATGATTTAAATGAGCAAGGATCGGAACCAATGTGGTTCAATCTTCTTCAAAAAAATACATGTCGTTTCGGATGATATAAAAACAAAATATTTTTAATTTAAGGTCATTTGGGCAAAATCATAAATTTTGGCAGGGGTTTGTTTAAACGTCACTTTTTATCACTAATGACGGAACAAACACTTTGGAACCACAAATCTGCTAAACTATGAAATTCAGACCACACTCAAATTTTTCGTGTAATATGTAGATAATACTGGATAGCCTTCATTACAAATATCGGTCCCAGCTATTATCGATTTTCTAGGAAAAATCGATTAAAATTGGATATCAGCGTTTTATTCATTTTAAAAAGAACCCTGTGACGTCACAAATTAAAATAAAAATATACATTTTTTAAGTTATATAAAAAATTGACTATATTTGTAACTCCTTGGCAACTTTGTCAAAAATCCCGATTTTGAGACACGATTTTTTCTATGCCGCTCAACTTAAAATTCAATGTATTTATACTGAGATAAATCTTTAGCACCTTAGCTCAATTCCTATTTAGAAAACTCGATGGTTTCAAACTTCTGAGTATTTTTAAATGACGTAAAAAAAAACAAAATGGTAACAGTTCAAAAAATCGACAAAAATCGGGTCACGCAAAGTACAGTTTTTTAAACTCCTCAATGCATGGGATGAACTTTGGCATATAAAAAAGTGTTCGATTTTTCAAAATTTGCACTTGGCCTAAACCTCTGAAGAGCGAATGTATGTAAATTGCGACTTTGTAAATTTTGAAAAATTGACCACTTTTTTTATATTGCGAGACTGCCCGATTGCCGAGATTGCGAGACTGCGAGCGTTATTTTAAACTTTTGCCTTTAATAATCTAGCGCGGTGAAACCGACACTCTTTAATTGTTTTGCAAAAAAAAATTGTATGAAAGTAGGTTTACTCATTTATCTCAATAAAATCGCAATCATAAGATAGGGCTAAAACACGTGATAACATATGATATGACCAAAATGTGACAAGATAGGTTTTGTACTTTTAACTATCTCAATGATATTAAAATATTTCGTAATGTAAATATATTTTATGTTAAAATTCTGTAAAATGACAAAATCAGCAATTCGACTAGTTGCAGAATCTTTAAAATATGCAACTTGCAAGCACATTTGAGATTGTTTTCCATCTTGTAGTCTCAGCGAAGCATGCCAAATTAAAAATTTCTATGCTGACAATGCTGATACAAAAAGCAAAACAGCTCCGCAATATAGTCCCATTGGAGCATAATTTAGTTTCGGTCAAATTTGTTTCTAAACAAGAAACAAAATAAGAATTTTTCAAAATAATAATAATTTTAGTTTTTAAATACAGTTTTACATTATGTCTTTATTTAGATTTATATATATATTTTATATTAATTCGATAAGTATAATAATGCTATAATTATTTATTAAAAGCCATATGTAACAAATATAACTAGAAAATAAAAAGAGAAAATAAATAGGGCTAATTGCGGTCTGATTTCCAATTTATTAAAGAGATACGCTCTTTCATTGCTAATCACTGGAGATAGGGAATAACTTTTACTTGATAACTGAAGATAAGGCCTTATGGCGCGACCAAGTTGATATATGTATATATATATATATGTGTGTGTGTGTGTGTGTGTGTGTGTGTGTGTGTGTGTGTGTGTGTATGTGTGTGTGAGTGTATGCACATACTTGTCTTAATAATTTGTTTACATAAATAACATACATTGTTACATTATGTTTCAGATATAATAATGAAGTTACTTCTGGTCTTCTTGCTGGCTGCACTTGGTGCTGCGCACAATGACTACTCAGGTATTTTAACTTTCATTTTGTTTAATTATTTAAAAAAGGTAATCGAGGAAGCATACTGTTTATCAAGGGCTAAGCAGCATTTCGGTACTAGTATAATCTCTGTGGGTGCATTTCTGGCACATGTGCTATCTCCGCACTCATATATTTTGAAACATCTATATACGCGTAGCCTGCACAGATGTGCTATTAGTAGGTGAGGCTAGAGTACTCTAGAAGAGGGAGGTATACGCGATCAAGCAGAATTTTAAAGCACATTTATTGATTGTTGAATTCAAAATATTCAAATCTGAGTGGCTGATATGCCCAAAAATTTTATTGTTGACAGTCAATGTTATTTAAATGGGGTTTTTTTGGTTCTGAAAATGGCCGTAAGTAATGGAAAAAGATGAGTTTTTAAAAACTCATAAAATTTTACCAAAACGTTGTCACATCATAAAACTTTTACAGATAAAACTTTATTATTTGGTCAAAAAAATAACACAAATTCAAAACTCGTAATAATTTGCAAATACTGTTATTTCCTGCTTATTTTTGTTCTCTTTTTCGTGAACGCTGTAGTTTTTAAGCAAGCAAAAGATTTTTGAGTTTGTTTATTATTTATTTTTCATTGTTGGAGCGCATTAGCCAATGAGCGTTAAGTATTAATTTTAAGAATATTATATCTTTAAAGCTTAGCAAAATTTAATTTTTAGCACACTGAGGGTTTTGAATTTTAGACATAAATGGTCCATAAAATGAAATTTGCTCTCTGAAAATTTCAATGCTCTAACTTCTTTCGTTTAATAGTTATTAACGTTTCAAAATCGCAATTTTTCCTATTACTTACGCGATTTTTCGTGATCAAAAACCCCAACAGAGGGTGCGCGTATGCTCTCCCTTTCTAGAGTACTCTAGGTGTGGCGTAGATTCAAATGTGCCAAAATTAAACCCGTAGAGAATGCACAAGTTCCGAAATGCCACAAAGACGAAGAAGTAAAAAACTAGAAAAAAAAATTTAAAAGATATTTTTTACATTTAAACCAAAAAAAGAAAACTAATTTTAAAGTCTTTGTTAACTTGCAAATTTATAAAAGATTTAAACTTTACTTTAGTCATTAAGTTCAAACGCGAACCAAAAAAATTAAAGCGTTTAGTAATATGTTACAAAATTTCGGACAGAAAAAAAGCTTACATCTTATGAGGAAAAAAAATAAAGTGCGTTTGTTTTTTAATATGGTGTTTTTTTAACTTTCTAGCATGTACTAACACTTCTTTTTTAAGTTGTTTAGAAAGTCAAATATAAATTAACAAATGTTTTTAATAAATGTAAATATTTTTGTGTTAAATAGAAACGAAATATTTTCATGCACTTGAGCAATGATTTTTAGATTTAAACTCAAATTTCCAGCTTCATTAAAGTAATAATGGCTGAAATGCTTAGAATATGCCTTTCTAAAGCAACAATTTAATTATTTATTACCTGTCTCCTCAACACTAATATAAATATATTGAATTCATACTTCCACCTTTTACTTTGTATATGTCGTCAGCTCACTGCCCATTTAAATTTATTTACTTTTATATTTTATTTTTTATGCACTGCGTAGTCACTGCTATAAAAACTCAATGTAATAATTCTTCCACGATTCACTCGCTATACGATGCAGTGGATGCTCACTTCCCATAGATTGACGTTACACGTTTAAAAAGTTAGTTCGGTTGCACCACCACTTCATTGGCAGCACCGTCGAATAGTATGTTGACGTCATTCATGACGTCACAACAGCTCGATGTGACGTCAGCTGGGGGTTCAAGCCAAACATTTGACGGTGCTGCTCTTTGAGTGGTGGTGCAATGAACTAACTTTTTTTGATTCACAAACGTGTAACGTCCTCTATGGGAAGTGAGCATTTACTGATACAATGTCTACTCATGGCTATTATATATCAATGTAATATTACTTCAATTATTGATCCATATTGCTCTTTATCTTAACTATAATATTATTAAATTCAATACAATTTAATTTGAAAAATTCCTTTACATATAAAAAAATGGACAATCATCTTCGAAAGATAATCGACCCAATTCTGTTGTAGGAAAAATTAATAAGTTATTATCATAAAATATTCTATATATTTCTTATTTAAATTTTTTATATATTTTTTTCTGAAGTTAAGTGTGTTAAACATATTTTGAAGGCCAACGTAACTTTAGTTTTTTCCTTAAATTTGTGTTTAATTTTTTTATATAAATGTTTTATTTTAAATTTTTGCTTTTATAATTTCAAAAGGTCTGAAATGTACTTTTTATTTACTTTAAAATACACATTATTTTAAATTTAAAAAATGATAACATATTTTTATGTATTTATTCCTTATACACTTTATTAATAACTTTGATGTGTTTGTAAAAGCCAAGAAAAATATCATACAATCTGTCTTTGTTTTTGCAAGGATCTATCTTTATTTTAATACTGCTAACAATGTCGTACAAACTAATCTTTTTTTTCACTTGTGATATTAAGTCACTCTTATTATGTATAATAAATTTAATCTAGACATTTTAAAATTTCTGGCTTAAATTTGATTTCAAACTTTTAGACATATTGTTTTAATATTCTTTTTCCAAAGTAAAACTGAGTCTTATTGTAGACTACGGTGTAGAAGATAAAACTGACATGACGCCAGATTCTAAAGGACCACAAGCCTTGTTCATTACTGGTGGAGTTCGTGCCAGTGTTGATGACTGGCCTTGGGTGACGGCAATCTATGAGGTAGATGAAGTCGGTCTGACATTTAGTTGTGGTGGTGCGCTTATCACTTCTCGTCTTGTGCTCTCAGGTATTTATATTTATATATATAAACATTTACTTGCTTATTGAAATACTCTTTTGGTTTCAGCTGCACACTGTTTTATAAACTTCTACCAAAAGCCACAAAAATATTTCGTTCTACTTGAAAGATTTAACCTCAAAAGGTGGGGACCACTAGATGACAGTCAAACACAAAGTGTAAGTGTTAAAATTTATTTACTAATGAGGTGCCATTGTTTTTTCATGGTAAGCAAAATGTGTAAATTGTTTTTGAACATAATAAAGATGACCATAAGCCTTCAAAATTTATTTTGAATTACAAAAAACAACAAGGTTATTTTGCAAAAAGGGTCAAAGAAACAATTAAATAAATTTTTGCAATACCCTTTTTTTTTTAAAAACTTAACACGTTAAAAATATTTCCTTATTTATTTCCTTATATTTATAAACAAAATATAATAAATGATTTTTTTAGTTATGTTATTTAAGGAACGTAAAAATAGTTTGTATCAAAAATTTACAACAAATATATTTCTATATATTTTCTTTTTTCAATTTACATTATATATAATATTAACAGATAAATCATTGTATTGTTTAATTAATGAATTTAGATATTCCAAATATTGAAAGCAAAAATAGAAACATAAATATATTTATTTTTTTGAACAGAATATTCGAATTTAATGCTATCTTCTCAGCGATTTAGACCCCGTTCTCATATTTGTGACTTTCTCCTTTGTTTGTGGTACCTCATGCATTGTTTACAAAAAAGACAATTATTGTTTCTAATAAATATTAGTAGTTATTGGGAGCTACAAATAAGGCTAAAAATAAGCTTTGCAGCTGCTTTGCTTTATAAAAAAGTGTCGTTTTTCAATACTGGACCAAGAAAATGGCAGCTCTGAAAATGATTACAATCGGTTTATTTGAATATTTAAATCAACTGATTATTTCTATCAGTTTATAAAAAGAGAAACGACTCACTGTCTATAATTTTTAATTTTATCAGTTTTAGAAACAAATAAATTTTACACACTTACCAAGTTAATTTGTGAGTATTTTCAGGATTTAAATTTCTGGAAACACAAAACAATAAATATTTAGAAATATGTTAAACAACAAAGCTTCACAAGCCGCACGGGATATATCAAACATAATAACAGAAATTGAGAACAAATAACAATTAATTTATCGCAACAAAAACCTACAAAAGATTGTTTTGTATTTTTTCTAATTGTAATGATATATGTATTTATTTTTAATAAAGCCGTAAAGACAAATTATTATATTTTCGGCTACCAAAAATTTGTTTTATTGCGGTGGCCATCATTGTAAATAGGAAGGTATAATCATTGTCAGTCAAATTTCTAATCTTAGTCTGCTTGCTAAAGTGACGCAAATTTGCATTCGGAAATGTATATGAAAAAGCTTGGCTTGAATCTAATTCCAGATAGCTAGATTTTAAAATCCTATCAGACAAAAATATTTCTTAAACTTAGTTATTTATGTTTTGCTCTAAGAAACATATAATTTTGATTATGGTAAAAACTATTTACGAGTTAAGAAATTGTTTTATTTAAAAACTTAATTAATCAGATAACAAATTGTTTTACAGAGAAACAAAAAGTATATTAAAAAACTTTATTATTTAACATATTAAACAAAATTTACTAATATAGAAGTTTACCATAGAAGCTACTAAATTTTTGTATTTTATTTATTTTGTAAATGATATTCAAAGAAAATATAGATTCTTGTGAAACTGACATAACAAATATATACATAAAAAAGACAAAAATATTTATTTGGGAGTGCTGAAGTATATTTTGTTTGAAGTTTTTTCAATAAAGTAATTTTCTGTTGCAAATGACTCAGAATTATTCAAAATATGCAGTTTTCCGGTTGTAAATTTTACCATTACTTTTCTGGTGTAAGTATATTGTCAAAAATTCGTAGTTAGGTAATAATTTTTAATGCAAAATTCACATGGTTTCTTACAAGGATTAAAATGTTATACATATAGGTAATGAAAATATACATACACAATCAATATTTAAATAGCAAGAAAAACGATGGAGATCTGGCCATACTACAGATGACAAAACCGACCAGCAAAATATTTTTAATTAACCAATATGTCAATATAAATGACTTTGAATACTTTACACAAAAGAATAATTTAGAAGGAATGGTGAGTTGATATTCTTGAAATTATTTTTATTTACTTACTTACTCACTTACTTTCTTTTGTTCTTTCATACTTACTTACTTACTTACTTACCTACCTACCTACCTACCTACCTACCTACCTACCTACCTACCTACCTACCTACCTACCTACCTACCTACCTACCTACCTACCTACCTACCTACCTACCTACCTACCTACCTACCTACCTACCTACCTACCTACCTACCTACCTACCTACCTACCTACCTACCTACCTACCTACCTACCTACCTACCTACCTACCTACCTACCTACCTACCTACCTACCTACCTACCTACCTACCTACCTACCTACCTACCTACCTACCTACCTACCTACCTACCTACCTACCTACCTACCTACCTACCTACCTACCTACCTACCTACCTACCTACCTACCTACCTACCTACCTACCTACCTACCTACCTACCTACCTACCTACCTACCTACCTACCTACCTACCTACCTACCTACCTACCTACCTACCTACCTACCTACCTACCTACCTACCTACCTACCTACCTACCTACCTACCTACCTACCTACCTACCTACCTACCTACCTACCTACCTACCTACCTACCTACCTACCTACCTACCTACCTACCTACCTACCTACCTACCTACCTACCTACCTACCTACCTACCTACCTACCTACCTACCTACCTACCTACCTACCTACCTACCTACCTACCTACCTACCTACCTACCTACCTACCTACCTACCTACCTACCTACCTACCTACCTACCTACCTACCTACCTACCTACCTACCTACCTACCTACCTACCTACCTACCTACCTACCTACCTACCTACCTTCCTACATACATACTTACTTACTTAAGTGCATATTTATTTATATACATATTTGCCTACCTACCCTAATAACTTTTTTTATGTTATTTCTGTTTGTTATTTAATTTCTAGATTTATGGCTGGGGAAGAACTGAAACAGAACTTGTCAGTGTCGAACCAATGGAAGTCACAATTGAAATTCAAGACAAGCAGACTTGCGTGGACAATCACCCGGTGTTTGACAAATTAGTCACACCAAACACTTTCTGTGCAGGATCAAAGAAAGGTATCACAAGGAAATATTTAAATAATATTTTTTATTATTAGCAGCTTATACATATAATATAAATAAATATAAGATTATTAAGCAGCAATGCTAAATTTGCAGTGTTTTAATGAAATCGTTTTTAATTTTAATGCATTAAAGTAATTTTTAACATACAGTGTGTTTTTAAAAAATTGCACTGTGTTATACGTTAAAAGAATTCAGTTTTTTCACATGCTCTATTAAGTTACAGCAGTAATTTCAACATTAATTAAATTCTTTTTTGAAAATATTTTGATTTAAACTTTAAAATCATCGTTAAATTTGTCATGATTAAAGCCCTTTAAAGGCACATTTTTTTTGTTTTTTTCTACTAACATCCTGTATTCTATTTTGTTTACTAAATAACCGCACAAAAATAAGTTTTAGAGTTATGTTTTTGTTTGTAATTTTTACCTTACTTTCAAAACGTTAAAAATTGACAATTGAAAATGGAATAATTATAATAGTTTAGTGCATTAATGATTTTAAATTAACTTTATTTATAAGAGTTTGTAATTTAACACCTATTTTACACGGGAAGTTTTAATGAAAGGGTTTAGCTTTCGTGTTGCACCGTGTTATATAAGCAGTAAACTGACATTGAAAAGGAATTCGTCCAGGTCGAGCCGAATTCCTTTTCAATGTCAGTTTACTGCTTATATAACACGGTGTAACACGAAAGCTAAACCCTTTCATAACTTTATTTATATTTGCCTTGCTTCTATATTTAACGTATTTGATTTTTTAAAGTTTTATGTACTACTTTGTGGTAAAACATTAAAAAAACGTAATACTAATACAAAATTAATACAAAAAAATGTAAGCAGTTAGTAGCCAGTGCTAAAAACCAAAAAAAAAATACTAAATGTTTCAATTAAATTTATTCTTAATTTTTTTTCTTGTATTTTAAAAAAAAATTTACTTTTAATTGAATTTAAGCAGCATTAAGATTTTAATTAAGCTACAACCAGCCGAAATGAAATTTTTTTTATTTGTTTCTGTTTGTTTTTGCCAGGCAAAGGCACATGCAACGGTGACAGTGGTGGTGGATTTTACCAGAAGAAAGTTCTAGCAGATGGCCAAATAGAGTTTATACTTCGAGGAATTGTGTCAGGCTCTGTGAAATTGTGGAAGGGAGAACGAGACGTTTCATGTTTTGAAAACACTTACTATGTCTTTACTGATCTCTTTCCTTTTCTGCCTTGGATCAATAAAATATCTGCAGGTAAAATATATCTTTTTATTTACAAAATGACTTTATATACATCTTTAGAATCTAACAATTTAAAGAAAAAAATTAATTTGAATACTTATGAAATAAAGCAAATTAGAGAGACGTTCAAGACTTTATTTGGCAGTTTTGTACTAAACAACCACTAAATTGCACTAAATGTGCATGCTCATCCTTTGTGCGTAAATTGGAGTTTGCATCACATTTACTAATCACCTTACGCTTACAATTTTGACGCTGTAGATCATTAAAATAACAAAGAAGTCAAGTGAACAGTAAAAGTGTGCAGCCTTATACACCTATCCTATTATTATAAATAAACTCGTACTGCTGAGGTTAAAATTTTCTTATGTTTAATAATTAGTTGTGCATTAATTTTTTAGAAAATATTATTTATGAAAACGATTTATTCTTAATTTTTTGTATGTTGTATATGAATTTTAGTAGGTATAAGAACTGATGTTTTGTTATCTTAATAAAGGCATTTGAGATGTTTAAATGAAGATTAAGCACAAATTGTTCTCAAGAATCCTGCTCAAGATCATGTTTAAGAGCTTGATCAAGATTTGTCATAGAATCATTCACAAGATCTGAAAGATTCACTAGATCTGAAGTTGTAAAATTTGCATAAATACCTTTGAAAAAAAGAAAATAACCAACCAAAAAGTATTGTTCCAATTAATTTGAATTTGAATTTATTTTTAAGTTGGTAAAACTATGGGAAGTTTTTTATTGTGTGATAGCACAAGATACTTAAATAAACATTTAATAAATCATAGAATTCACAAAAAACATTACTATATCTCAAGGAATGCACCGTTCGATGTACGACCGACAGACTTCTAGCACTGGCCACCCGTTTTGAAGTATCAGTGGCGTAATGGACTAGATGATAGAGGCGCTCCTTTATTTTTGCTTTCACTAGTGTTTAGAAAACTTTATCCTGGATATAGCACTATGGTGGCTGATGATCTTTGGGTGTAAACCATTGGTCCATCTTGTCCAAACCATCTTTATTCTACGAAACTTAATTTAGCATTTCTCTACAATTATCCGCCCTAGTTGGTGGAGTGCCATGGTTTTGCAAGATGAGATCATGTTTTCACTCTGCTTGTGATTGTAGCAGATGGGAGATCATATAACTCTCTAGAATATCCTGGTAATTATTCTACTTGAATCTTGGTTTCTGGAAAATAATCGAGTAAATACTCTGGTCAAAAGACTGGATATGCTAAAGAACTATGCAATTCCTCAGATTCTTTAAGCACTCGCAGATTAGGATCAACATCTCTACCTCCAGAAACACTGTTCTCCAAGAAAATGTGCATATGATGTCAAAGAAACGCTGAATATTTTATTTGCAAAAAGATTAACATGCAAAGAAACATTAACTGGTTCAATGTTTCATTTACGTGGGTTAATTTAATATATTTCGATCACGTGATCCTAAACTAGCGCGTTGATTGGCTTACATGCACATTTTAAATATTACATTGGCACAATTTCACCGATTGTGTCTTATACTTTAATGTAGTATCTATATATTGCATATGCCTCTAGATCCCCTAACGTAAACTCCCTACTCAACCAGATCTTTGTCATTGCATCTGCATCCAGAAAAAAATCTACAAAACACCAGTAAACGACATAGCAGCTACAACAGAGGGTCACAGCCACCATAATTGCTATATTACGTGTTGCGCCAGCTAGACGTTGGTCTGGACGTTTGTCGTACGATAAACGGTGACCATAAAAAGAAACCACAATGTAAAGTTTCAAAAAAAAAGTTATTTTTTTTAAAAAAAAATCTAATTTTTGGCTTTTACTAATGTAGCAAAACTGATAATTATTTACAATTAAAACTTATTAAAATTTTAATAAAAATTAAAAATCAAAATTTTAGTTTAATTAATTGAAAATTTAATTTTACGTTAAGTCTTGTTAGTTTATTTATGTCTAAAAACAGCTTAACAAACACCATATGCAGATGTATTCTTAATTCATATTTAAGAACAAGTAACCTACAATTGTTAAATGCAAAGCTATTTAGGTAGCTAGTGCTAGGTCTTCTTGTTTGTATTTTTTTTTAATTATTTGGTGGTTTAAATAATGAAACATTAAATAAAAATTCATTATTTAATAGGTAGATATGTAGATACACAATTTTAAATATTGCAAACACGCAAATTTTTATACAAACATAAAATATTTGACTGTTATTTTAACTTTTTTATGCCTCACTTAAAAAAACGCTTTTTAATGTCGTCATAAAGCATGGCAAACATTTAAATTTAATTAAAATTTATCATAAAAAGTAATAAATTAATATGTTAATAAAAATTTAAAAAAAAATGACATTGTTTATATATATATAAAGCAGACAAAACTACTGCCTGCCACTAATTAATTTTTCAAGATGTTAACCTAAGAACTTATTCATTGTTTGCAAAAAAAGCATTTTATAATAGTAGCTTTTAAAAAACGAATGTTATTTTACAATAGGTCACTATAATTAAATTATTTGCAATGTCTATATTAAAAAAAAAGAAAATAATTCATCACATATAAATAAAAAAAAAAGTTGATTGTTTTTTACCAAAACTAATCGGTTCCAGTGTTCAGTATAGTGGATATAAAAAAATTTACAAAGATAAGGAAAAACATAAATAAGAAGGAGAAAAATAAAAATTAAAATGCAACAATTTCTGTTTAATATACAATTTAGTCATTATAGAGAAAGTAGGAAGTCAGCAAAAATACAAGAAAACGTGTTTGACAATAATTATTTTGTGACAATCTGAAAGCCACAAAAAGACGTGTATAAACTTAAGGACAGTGAAAAAGATTTAAAAAAAAGTCAATGTGCATAAACATAATAATTACCTGTATTATGTTCTTTAGGTGTTGATGGCTCTTACAACGAAGAAAAATCAAGTACAAATATTTCCACTTCATCTCTAGACAAGATTGGACTTTGTCTTGAAACCATAGAGATACAGGAAAGACAAGATCAAATTAAGTTGGAAAAATCAAAACTGGATTTGCATAACAATTTACAACAACAGAGAATTGCTTCAGCTTTAAAAATAAAGTTAACAACTGAAATTAAGGTAAGGGAACGTGTTAATAATAGAAACTATTTATAATGAAGAAATTTACTTTGCGAAAAAAACGACCTTTTTTTTATTTACAGCTAGTGTCAAAATCAGAAAGAATGAAAAAAAATGATTGTTTCATGTTCACGTTATTCTTTTTTCACAAATATTATTACTACGATAAGTAATTTTAACCAACATTACCAAAGAAATTTATTAGTTTAGCCTGAAGTAGTTGTAGAAACGTTAAGTACTAGCGTATTTATCACTTTTTTTTACTTGTAAGCGAAATTTTTGAGATAAAAACTTAAAAATTTATCAGATTTAAAAACTAACCATATATAAAAACTTTAATTATTGTTTTTTTTCTTTCAAACTGTAAAGATTAAAACATAAAAAACATTTAAATGTTTAGTTTGTAGTTTTCATATATTTTTGGCAAGGTATGAAAAAAAGAGACACAGAGAGACGACACATTTTACTAAAGTTAAAATATGTCTGGCGTCCAGTGAAATTATTACACCTTCATCAAACGTTTCATCTACAGATGTCAGATAAATCGTTAGGCGTGCTAGTAATAATTAAACTTGAAAAATTTTGATGCGAAAGTTACAATATATAGGTTTATTATACGACTATAAAGTGTATACACAACAGCTGTATAAATCTCGATTTTTTTTACCCAAAGTTTTTTTTTCTTAACATGATATGACTTGTTACAAGGGTTTAACTTGAATTCGAGCTTTTTATCAAAAACGAGGCAAAGCTAAAAAAGCTCGATGTTTGAGCAAAATATAAAAAATAAGCTTAAACACTTATAAAAACAAGCTCAATTTTCAATTTGTATCATCTGATTTTGAAAGATTTAAGGCTTAAATAAAAAGATTAATGTTTATTAAGATTTTAAACAGTTAAACATATAGAATGATTGAATAATAAAGACATCAATTTAAAAAATAAAACACTAATTTTTCTTAGCTTTCTTCAAAATTTGTTTCTAAATTAGATTCTTTCTACTAAGGCTTGATTTTTTCATGCAATAACACAAAATACCACACACAAAATATCCAAAGATTTAGCACGGGAAAATGCTCTAACCGGTTTTAATTTACAGTTTTAGTAAACTTATCATTAATATTTTGGGTTTGAACTAGCATTTTGTATGTTAGAAATTGACTTTTGTCAGTTTGAAGGAAATAAGCTTTGCACGGGACGTATGTTGTCGAAATACAACGTTGGCACAATGGCGTAAAGCCACCTTGACCTTTCTGTAAGCAACGTTGGATGACCACAAAACAATAATGTATCTACCAATACTAAAAGTGTTAAATAAATTCTTGTGTTTCACAAATATTGACCCTTATCTTAGTCCTGACTAATCCGAATAATTTTTTCTAACAACGGGTCCTTTAAGTTATACTTTAAGTCAAAATACGATTAAAATAATATATCGACGGTCTCGCGGCTATTATATGTTTCTCACAATCTCGCCGCGCACACAAAATAGGTATCTCACAATCTCGCTGCGACACACAAAGTAGGTATCTAACTTCCTCGCAATGCGCACAATATAGGTATTAGAAAATCTCGCCGTACGCACAAATTAGGCATCAGACAATATCGCGAGTAATTTTCCATATAACATGTTGGCAAAATGTAACATGTGATGATATTATATTATAATATAATTAAATTTTTTTATTATTTTTCTTATTTGAAAATATAAATTTTTAAAATAAATTTCATGTGGTCTATATATTAAAATTTATATATATTTTAATATCACTATTAATTATTTGTTAAACTAAAATAAAACGACATTAAAAAAAAATGGTAACGTAAAATATTTAAAAAATAATATTATTAAACATTGTTCTATAAAAAATATTTACTTTTTGATTAAATTTTATTTTTTAAAAGTATTAAAAGCATTTTAACATACAAAACATATTTACATGTCAAGTATATTTTGTAGAAAATTCTCTACGGCTGTGAGATACCTATATTGTGTAAAATAGAAATACCTTATTTGTGCGTACGGCGAGATTTTCTAATACCTATATTGTGCGCATCGCGAGGAAGTCAGATACCTACTTTGTGTGTCACGGCGAGATTGTGAGATACCTATTTTGTGTGGCGCGGCGAGATTGTGAGATAAATATAATAGCCGCGAGACCATCGATATATCTGAGTTACGTTTTATCCTAAAGGAATCACCACATCTAACCACTTTCATTGAAAACTGCTAGAAAATTATAACAACAAAAAACTAAATTAAACTTAATAAATTAAATTAATTAAATTAGTTAAAAAAATTAAATTATCGTCGGTTTATTTGCAAATATTGATAACTTCACTTTTAAAGCCACTGTAAAAACTTAAAATCAAGGTGCATTTTATTGTAGGGGGGGTCAACCCAAGTTGAGTGATGGTCATTGGACCTACTTGCAGTCCACCGTGCGACGTATATTGCGTTAAAACTAAAAAAGCGTAACCAACTTTATGCTTTGCCATAGACGTTTTGCTGCAAATAGAGGTCTGCGATAATTGCTGCCGTATTTCTGTTTTTGAATGCAGTGCTTCCAAACTTTGTAATTGGGGTAAAATAAAAACAATGTAAATGATTCAGGCCATTGTTTGTCAATTTTGTATGTGGATCGCAAGCCGTAGCGTTGCAAACAGGTGAGATATACGCGAGTACAGGTGTTGTCGGGACAAGCAAGTCAAAAAATAGAGTTATCCGATTTCAGTCATCAAGGTGTCGATTTATAGGTAACTTGACGTGCCAAAGATAATGGGGATATATAAAAATTTGCATCTTTAACCCTTATTAATATTAGGAGTAGTTCACCCCCAAATTTAAAGTTCTCGTATCTGAGTGCAACGAAGACTCTTTCTTGGGTAACTTGAAGTGCCAAATACATTGACTTCATCGTACGATAATAAAAAAAATGGATCTCCAATCCTTATTGAGATTAGGGGTAGTTTACCTTTCAAATTAAAGTTCTTGTATCTGAAAGCATCAAATTAGCTCTCCTGGGTAATTTGCCGTGCCAAAGATCATGTTAATATCTAAAAAAATTATCTCCATCCCTCATTGAGATTATGGATAGTGCACTTAAATATTCATTTTTTTTAAGTACCCCTAATATCAATCAGGGTGGACTATGCCAATAATAATTGTAATGGTCTATGGTGCGCACCACCTCCCAAAAAATTGGCATGTGATGAATGCCTACTAATAATTAGGTCTCGTGTATGCACCACTTAGGCGGATCTAATATGCAGCAGGTCTACGGTGCGCAACACCTTAGGAGGAGCCATGAGTGTAGTGTATCTACGCGGCCGCCGCAATTCAGGTCTAGTGTGTGCATTACCTTGCGTCAGGTCTACTGTGTGCACCACCTTCCCAACTTGCCTCAGATCCACTGTGTGCACCACTTTACATTTAGTCTACTGTACGCACCACATATTACATCAAGTCTACGGTGCGAACCACCTAACATCTGGTCTTTCACGCATCAAGTCTACGGTGTGGAAGGGTGATTCCTGGTGGTGCACACTGTAGACCAGTTGCTAGTTGGTGCCCAGCGTAGAAAAGATGCAAGGTGATGCTTGACATATTGTGTTATCGTGCTATACACCAATCCCAGTCCCAGTCAAGATATTGTCTTATCGACAGGTAAGGACTTTTTAATTAATGGAAAAGCACTTACGGGCTTACGGGCCGGCCTTGGTCTAAGTACACAGCTCGGCATTCGCCATGACAGCCTAGAGAAATTTGTGGAAACATCTAGGCAGGCTGGTCGGTGCAATCCTGCATACTGTTCGTCGTCATAGAATGCATGTAAACATGCATCGTGCAACGTGTTGTGCTCTGAACTTCACGTACGCACCCAGCAGTGGCTCGAACCTATACTCGGTGAGGAGTACAGAGTTGCGAGTCAGCTGCCTTCACCACTCGGCCATACCAGCTCGGTAACTAAGAAGTGCTAAGTGTTACACAATGTAGACCTGAGGCAAGTTTGGAAGATAGTGCACACAGTAGAATACCTGAGGCAAGGTGGTGCACACTTTGGACCTGCTGCCATGCCAGGCAAGTTGGGAAGGCGGTGCACACACTAGATCTATGGTGCGGTTGCCGCGTGGCACTTTTGACTCCTCCCCAGGTGGTGCGCTCCGTAGACCTTATGCATATAGACTCCACCTAGATGGTGTGCACACTAGACCTGGTTATTAGCAGGCATTAGTCACGGTCCTGCATTTGGGATGGTGGTGCATACCGTAGATTATTGATTATAGTGATTATCATTTTGTTGCATTTGGCACTTAAAGATACCTAAGAAAGGGTCTTTGTTGCACTCAGATTCGAGAACTTTTAATTTGGGGGTAAACAACCCCTAATCTCGTTAAGGGTTAAAGATGCAAATATTTAATTATCACTCTTATCTTTGGCACGTCAAGTTACCTATGAATCAACATCTTGAAGACTGAAATCGGATAACTCTATTTCTTGACTTGCTTGTTACGACAACACCTGTACTCACGTAAATCTCACCTGTTTGCAACGCCACGGCTCGCGATCCACTTACAGTATTGACAAACGATGGCTTGATTCATTAACTTTGGTTCTTTTTAAACCTAAATACAAAATTTGGAAGGACTGCATTCAAAAACAGAAATACGGTAGCAATTATCGCAGACCTCTATTTACAGCAAAACGCCAATGGCACAGCATCAAGTTATTCACGAGTGACGTCACGTGGTTTTTAGTTTTTATGCGATATACGGCGCACGGAGGACCGCGGGTAGGTCGAATGACCATCACTCAACTTAAGTCGACCCACCCTACAATATTATGGAATAAAATGCACCTTGATCTCAAGTGTTTACCCTGGCTTTAAACTCGGAAGTACAGTTATTTCTAAACTTCACAAACAATCTGCATAAGCTTACCGAAACTAGACTATGTTATCATTATTTCAAAATCTACCAGTTTTCACTACTCTTTAGGATCTTTTGGCCAAAGCTATACATTAAAGCTTTTTAGGGATACGAAACTATAAAAGTTTAACAGAGAAGTTTCTTTATATGTAGCTGGGTACCTAGGGGCCATGTCTGCAAGAGAGATTAAAAAGAAAATAAAGTGGCGAAGGCCCCAAAGCCCGCTGCAGGTGCGATTTTTTTTCTGTAGCCACGCCACTTTTTGGCATCAGGTGCAAAATTAGTATACTTCACGGATTCATTTTTTATTATTCTAGCATTTCAAATTGAACAATTTTTACACCGTATATGGGTATAAAACTAGGGAAAAGTTTTAATTTATAATATTTAACTTAAGTAAAATCGAACACATTCTAAAATATTTTATTAAATTTAATTTTTAATAAAACAATAAAAATACATTATATTTTAAATGCAGATTTTCATACAAATAAAAAAATGCATTGAAAGAGAGAGAGAGAGTACAGTATATCCTTTGCAATTAACTGAATATATTTTAATGAATACTGTATTTTAGAATTTTGAAATCATTTATTTTGTAACAGAGTAATTAATAGTATTACCGTGTTACATAGATAGTATTAAATAAATAATAAAATAAAAATATTTTCAAAAAAACTTCAGTAATTTTTTGTTTAATTGCTAAAAGTATGGGGTGGTTGCATTTATGTTAAAGTCAATGACATATAAGTGAGTACTAAATAACATAGGCTGGCATCACTGGTATGGGAAAATAGCATATTTTGCCAGTTTAAAACATTTGACCTTTTTTTTTTGAGAGAGAAAGAACATTTACGCTGTTCACAAGTTGAATTAGGTTTTCAATTATGCAAGAAGATAATAATGAAATATATCTTATTTTTCAAAGATAATAGGTAAAATCCACGTTTGTCCTTTGCTATGAGCAACTTTTTTTAATTGCTCAATTATTTCATCTCGAAGTGCATTTATTATGACGTCATGTGCACACACCTATATATATCATATCACCAGCTCGCATAATTTACTGAGGATTTGCTTCTTATGTTATCTTTTGTAGGAATTTTAATTCAGCCTCATCACTTCAAAATATTTTTCATTTGAGATTGTTTTAATTTTCTTTAAATTGTATTAATATTGTGTTCGACGTCTTTCATTTTATAAGACATAGCATTTGTTTTTATTTTTAACATACAGGGTGTTTATTTAAATTTTAAATTGTTCAGAAGCGTTTTTTAAAATGAAGTTAACTGACAAATAACACTTTTTATACATCAAATTAAAGCTTAAGTTTGGACATTTTCATTTCTGTTTTTAAAAATGTGATTTGTTAAAGTTTCTTTTAAATAGAGGCAAAACAATACGAAGAGTGATTTTTTCGAAAAACAGGAGTTAGCAAACAGCGTTTTTTATTTATGCAATTTTTATGTATTTATCTTTTATCTTAAAGAGAAAGTTCAGGGGTTAGACAAGTATTTTTTGAAACCTTCTAATTTTTATTGCAGGAAAAATTACACCTGTTTTATTTTTCTGCGCCACTCTGGTAATTAAAGAAAAAATCCCTCAGGTAGCTTGCTCTCGTAAGTATGACGTACAACATACGAGACGGCATCACTGCACTCCAGATAAAGAGGGGGGACTTTGTGAATACTACTTCACATAAACGACAGTCAGGGTAGATAAATTTATTACCTGCTCTAAACATTTTACAAATATTTTACAACTTTTTTTAACAAATCCGTATTGTACGCGTCAGGTGCAACAGCAGAGATTTGTATTGACTGCATGGTTCATTTCTCTCCCGCTTAGTAAGAGAAAATGACATTTATAGCCAATTTTAAATGTATGCTTTTGCATCTGACTCGTCTATACTTTGGTATGCCAGGTAGGGCTGTTTTGTTTTGCACATATTATGATATAAATAATAAATAGTTATAACATATAACTTGATATATTTGTTCCACTAACGCATATTAAAATAAGTATTTTGTAAGATGTGTGAAAGAAAGATGAGCTACAATAACAAAAAATTAAATAAAAAATGCAGTCGCGAAATGAAGATAAAAACTGCGCACCTGTAAAGTATGCAAATTTATGCATAAAAATAATAATAATAATAAAATAAAAGAACAAATATGAAACTTTATTATTTGTAAGGATTACATAAAGATTACTATTTAGTGCGGTAAAAATAAATTTAACCTCGCGAAAATTGTTAACTTGCTAATTTTTACAGAATCTGGTAGAGAAAAAAATTCTAAATCCGGCAATATAAAATTGCAGAATTTTTAATAGGAGCTTCATGCTCATTAATTGTAGTTTAATCGGACAGTTAAGTTTCAGGAGAAAATGTATTCTAACTAAAATAATAATGCTAGAATATTTTTAGAGCCATATTTACAAAGCTAAAATACCAGGCTGATAGGAAAAAAATAGAAAGAGCAAGTTTAGCATTTAATTATAGTTTAATCGGTGATTAAATTTTTTCAAGCACATAACAGTCTCAAAAAACGTTGATTTTGAGTATGAAATAACAATTTTATCCCAAAAATTTAAAAAATAAAAGTTTTAGGAAATATTATTGTTATTTCAAAACTGATTTATTTTTATTGTGCTGTTAAAATCGGAAAAGTTATAGAGAAAGAAAGAGCGCGAAGAGCTCGCTCCGCGGCAAACTTGCTACGCAGCGCGCATACATTAAGTAGCGCCGGCTGCTATTGAAATTATTTTCCACTAGTGCAAATAATTCCAGAGGAATGAAACTTGGTACACATTTACTTGAGACCCCAATATTCATTTTGAGCCTCATTACCCATTTTTTACTTTACCCCTTCCCACCCTCAGGGACCTATAAAGGTTTAAAGTAAGGAATTTATTTATTTTACACTTAAACTGTGCAAGATAAAGAAAAATGTTTCAAACAAAAATTGTTAGGCATAATTTTTTACATGCCCATGTAAATTTTCAAATTGCAACGTTGCCAAAGTTTTGGACGGTGTTGCCAAAACTATGCCAGTAATGGGCAAAATTGGAGTTTTAATGCTATAACTGGTCCAAATATTGCAAATAAACAATTAAATAAATTTTATATTATTGAAACAATATATAATTACTAATTATTAGCTGAAACAACATAACTGAAGTGAAAATAGGAATAAATATTCTTTAAAAAATTGGACATTTTCACTTACTGTATATGTTTTGCCATATGATAACATAATGATTGATTTGCCGTAAATTCTCGGACTAGAAAAAGTTATGTAAGAGTTTAAAAAGTATTCAAATAAATTAATTAGATCGTCTAGCATGATTTGAGGGTTGGTAACCATCGCTAGTGTCAACCCTTAACACCCTGGCATAACTTAAAATTAGGGGTGTTTCGAGGAAAATCGTACTTTTTTGACATACAGCAACATTTGACTGTCACTACCCATCGCTAGGGTCAACCCTTGGCCTCCCGATGTCAATTAAAGTTAGGGGTGTTTTTAAAAAAAATACTACATTATACCTAAAATATAAAAAAGTAATAATTTATTACTTTAGTACGGAAATAAAAATTATTTTCAAGCAATATTTTGGTCCTTAAACATCATTTAACGATCGGTACCCATTGCTAGAACCAACCCTTGAGACCCTGATGACTGATGACAATCATGGACTTTGAAATTACGAAATTTCGTTATTACAGGGTTGTCAATGCTTTTACATGTTCAGTAGGACTAGCGAAATTACTTCGATATAATGAAATTTTGCTGTATTCAAGTTTGCTACATCGAGATTTTACTGCATGGGTTAGTTCTATATATTATTATTTTATTTATTTACTATTATTTTACCATATATTATATGGTTATTGAATTTATATAAGTATATTTTAGTAAAATATAAAATCATATAATACGTATAAATATATGATAATAAAATTAGTGAAATAATAATAACTGTAAATAGAAATTTATTTTTATTTGTCACAATTTGTGCTTTTGCTTTTTTTTACCTGGGAGTTTTTCCTCCATTCAGCCACATTTTTTTCTCTCTCTCTTTCTCCCTATAGTATATTATATAATATCTACCTCGCGCTGTTGCCGAATATTTTAATCGCATTGGGCGTTCAAATGTTTAATTACGAATTAAAATTAGAATATGTATACAAAATTATGCAATTTTGGTTTAAAGCTACTGTTTGTGATACTTTTCAAAGTGTATCAATAGTTTTTAAAACCCTGAACTCTCTCTTTAAACATTTAGGGGGGGGGGCACGTTCGCAAATGCGGACTAACTCTTTTGGCCAGTCCGACCCTGCACGTGATAAATCACAAAATTTCTACCACTTTTCTGGCTTATTTGTATATTGTGACATTTAATCAGTTTTAATTGATATATCAAAAGGAAAATAAATTTAAATTAATTTAAAATTACTGTGTTTTTCCGTAATTGTTTCATAATAAGTAATGCTTAATTGAATATTATAATGAATTTATTATTCTAGTAAGCAACCCATAATGAAAACTAATTTTGTATTGTAAAATTACTAATTAGTTTGTGATTCTCGGTTAAACAAGAATATGATCTAGTATTTAGTGTGTGCTTCAACTAGCGTTCATCTTGCCCAATATTAACAATAAAATATAGTAACCCTTTAATCAAACTTGTATAATGTGATTTCGAAAATTTTTAAAGCATCAATAAAACTTGCCAAGGTTCTGTGCGTTTTTCTTTGGCATGTAAGTTGCCACTTTCTTGAGTAAATGCTGAATAACGAAAATATTGAAGGCTTAAGTATTATTCACATGATGCGTAAATTTGACACGCGTTACAACGTTGGAACAATCTAAACAAATGGAGCCGTTCACATTGTTTTTGAAAATTACATGTGAACGGCTCCATTTGTTTACACTGTTCCAGCTTTGTTACGCGCGTCGACGCACGTTGACGCACGTCACATTTACACGTTATGTGAATAATGCTTTAATGTTATATTTTAAACAATAATTAAAAATTTAAAGTGTTATAAAAATGATAATAAATAAATAAATTAAAAATGATATATGAATAAAATAAAACTAGTTATAACTATTTTAAAAATTGTTCCCCAAAAAGAAAATTTTTAAAGTCATAAACCAGAAAAAAATATTGACATTTAAATTACAAAATACTTGATGAGACTTACGTAAATAACTTTTTTTGTCTCCAAACTCCACTGTAGTTTCGTAGTAATAATTAGTAGATTTCCATTCATGAAATCAGCACAACATTTTTCTTTACTA
The DNA here is from genome assembly GCA_949318235.1 of Ecdyonurus torrentis. Lineage (NCBI taxonomy): Eukaryota > Metazoa > Arthropoda > Insecta > Ephemeroptera > Heptageniidae > Ecdyonurus > Ecdyonurus torrentis. Next base: position 897,423 of record OX439137.1, on the reverse strand, counting down.
ATTTTTGCGTGTTTGTAAAGTCAGAAACATGAATGCCTATTCAAATTGCATACTTTAAAGTGGTTTTACACTCTTTCGTAGAGAAACATTAGGAAATATAGGTGAAAAATTATAATCAGTTTTAAAGATCACATTTTGAGATTTTTTAAAAAAAAATGAATGTTCTTTAATGAGGTCTATGCCTTTAAAATGAAAAATTATAATAAATTAAAATATTTTAAAAATAAATATATTTTATTGTATTTATAGTGTGTATGCAAATAATTATTATTATTATGATTATTTATTGCGCCTGGATGCCATACTGAGGTAGTGAATAACATTGCTCAGCATAAGACAAATGTCATTTAAACCAATTTTCTTTAAGAAAATTGATTATTTTTTGTTCATGTTAATTTTCTCACATACTTGAGATACTAATGAAAAAATATTGCACAGTGGTTTTAAACTGGCAAAATGATTTATTTTCCTATGTTATTGATTGATCCAACATGGCGTCAACTTTAACATGAATGCATAAACCCTATAAAGTACAGATTACTTACTTACTTACTTACTTACTTACTTACTTACATACTTACTTACTTACTGACTCCCTCCCTCCCTCCCTCCCTCCCTCCCTCCCTCCCTCCCTCCCTCCCTCCCTCCCTCCCTCCCTCCCTCCCTCCCTCCCTCCCTCCCTCCCTCCCTCCCTCCCTCCCTCCCTCCCTCCCTCCCTCCCTCCCTCCCTCCCTCCCTCCCTCCCTCCCTCCCTCCCTCCCTCCCTCCCTCCCTCCCTCCCTCCCTCCCTCCCTCCCTCCCTCCCTCCCTCCCTCCCTCCCTCCCTCCCTCCCTCCCTCCCTCCCTCCCTCCCTCCCTCCCTCCCTCCCTCCCTCCCTCCCTACCTCCCTCCCTCCCTCCCTCCCTCCCTCCCTCCCTCCCTCCCTCCCTCCCTCCCTCCCTCCCTCCCTCCATCCCTCCCTCCCTCCCTCCCTCCCTCCCTCCCTCACTCACTCACTCACTCACTTCCTTACTTATTTGCACAGTGGTTTTAAACTGGTAAAATGATTTATTTTCCTATGTTATTGATTGATCCAACATGGCGTCGACTTTAACATGAATGCATAAACCCTATAAAGTACAGATTACTTACTTACTTACTTACTTACTTACTTACTTACTTACTTACTTACTTACTTACTTACTTACTTACTTACTTACTTACTTACTTACTTACTTACTTACTTACTTACTTACTTACTTACTTACTTACTTACTTACTTACTTACTTACTTACCTACTTACTTACTTACTTACTTACTTACTTACTTACTTACTTACTTACTTACTTACTTACTTACTTACTTACTTACTTACTTACTTACTTACTTACTTACTTACTTACTTACTTACTTACTTACTTACTTACTTACTTACTTACTTACTTACTTACTTACTTACTTACTTACTTACTTACTTGCTTGCTTGCTTGCTTGCTTGCTTACTTACTTACTTACCTACTTACTTACTTACTTACTTACTTACTTACTTACTTACTTACTTACTTACTTACTTACTTACTTACTTTCTTACTTACTTACTTACTTACTTACTTACTTACTTACTTACTTACTTACTTACTTACTTACTTACTTACTTACTTACTTGATTACTTACTTACTTACTTACTTACTTACTTACTTACTTACTTACTTACTTACTTACTTACTTACTTACTTACTTACTTACTTACTTACTTACTTACTTACTTACTTACTTACTTACTTACTTACTTACTTACTTACGTACTTACTTACTAACCTACTTACTAACCTTAATTATTATAAATTGCTAAAATATTTCATTTTAGCAATTTATAAAAAAATAGCTAATTTACATTGTTTAAAGTACTTTAAGGTTATGTAAGCTATTTATTAGTTATATTAGCTATTGGTTTTAACTTGCTACAATGTATTTCTTAAACTTCTTATAATAACTTAAAAGTAAATACGTATCTTAAATAAGGTATGATAGGTAATTAAAGTGTTGCGCCATTTTTTAGAGTGTACCTAAATATTAACTGACGTTTTTGCTTTATTTATAGCTTTACATA
>OX439137.1:887831-890331 GCA_949318235.1 Ecdyonurus torrentis | reverse complement strand
GCCTGCCTGCCTGCCTGCCTGCCTGCCTGCCTGCCTGCCTGCCTGCCTGCCTGCCTGCCTGCCTGCCTGCCTGCCTGATTTTTTTGCAGATTTATGAACTTTTTGTAGAGATGATTTAAGTGAGTGAGTGAGTGAGTGAGTGAGTGAGTGAGTGAGTGAGTGAGTGAGTGAGTGAGTGAGTGAGTGAGTGAGTGAGTGAGTGAGTGAGTGAGTGAGTGAGTGAGTGAGTGAGTGAGTGAGTGAGTGAGTGAGTGAGTGAGTGAGTGAGTGAGTGAGTGAGTGAGTGAGTGAGTGAGTGAGTGAGTGAGTGAGTGAGTGAGTGAGTGAGTGAGTGAGTGAGTGAGTGAGTGAGTGAGTGAGTGAGTGAGTGAGTGAGTGAGTGAGTGAGTGAGTGAGTGAGTGAGTGAGTGAGTGAGTGAGTGAGTGAGTGAGTGAGTGAGTGAGTGAGTGAGTGAGTGAGTGAGTGAGTGAGTGAGTGAGTGAGTGAGTGAGTGAGTGAGTGAGTGAGTGAGTGAGTGAGTGAGTGAGTGAGTGAGTGAGTGAGTGAGTGAGTGAGTGAGTGAGTGAGTGAGTGAGTGAGTGAGTGAGTGAGTGAGTGAGTGAGTGAGTGAGTGAGTGAGTGAGTGAGTGAGTGACAAGTGAGTGACAAGTGAGTGACAAGATAGTGACAAGTGAGTGACAAGACAGTGACAAGGCAGTGACAAGACAGTGACAGATCAGTGACACAAGACAATGCCAAGGTTACTGACAGTCTCAAATGTTTGCAGGTTCTACTTGACTCCAGTCCAGTGACAAGACAGTGACAAGTGAGTGACAAGACAGTGACAAGACAGTGACAAGACAGTGACAAGACAGTGACAAGACATTGACAAGACAGTGACAAGATAGTGACAAGACAGTGACAGATCAGTGACACAGGACAATGCCAAGGCTACTGACAGTCTCAAATGTTTGCAGGTTCTACTTGACTCCAGTCCAGTGACAAGACAGTGACAAGACAGTGACAAGACAGTGACAAGACAGTGACAAGACAGTGACAAGACAGTGACAAGACAGTGACAGATTAGTGACACAAGACAATGCCAAGGTTACTGACAGTCTCAAATGTTTGCAGGTCCTACTTGACTCCAGTCCAGTGACAAGACAGTGACAAGACAGTGACAAGACAGTGACAAGACAGTGACAAGACAGTGACAAGACAGTGACAAGACAGTGACAAGACAGTGACAAGACAGTGACAAGACAGTGACAAGACAGTGACACAGGACAATGCCAAGGTTACTGACAGTCTCAAATGTTTGCAGGTTCTACTTGACTCCAGTCCAGTGACAAGACAGTGACAGCCGCAGTGTGAACACAGACAGTCTGATCTCACAGAACGTCTCAGCCTGACACGTGGCTGCACACGTGTCATGACTTTTGCTGTTGTATATTGTGAGCTACACAGAACTTCTGTTTGTCGTAAGCTTTGTGAGTGTGTGTGTCATAATAGAGAGAGAGAGAGAGAGAGAGAGAGAGAGAGAGAGAGAGAGAGAGAGAGAGAGAGAGAGAGAGAGAGAGAGAGAGAGAGAGAATCATATATTGCTCGATTTTGCCTGTTATTTTTAGGTGTCTGCATTTCTGTCTTTCTTTCTTCCCCCCCCCCCTCTCTCTCACTTGCTCTTTCTCTCTTTCTCTCGAGCGGGCGGGGTGGTTTTAATTTAGTTAAATGCAAAACTACGCTACATAAAGCTGTAGTCAAAATATAAAGTGCTAAAAATGTACGTAAATCAAGGTATCGCTGCTTAAAGACATAGAACACCTTGAACAAAAAACTAGCCTAATATCCTAAAATACCCAAATATCAACATTATTTTGGCCGGAGTCATTGATTTCTAATTTATTTTCCATCTACAAAATGCCAGTTAGGGGTTTACTACGTCACAGCTCGCCTGGTCCACGTGCGCGGAAACAGGCGAGCTGTGACGTAGTAAACCCGCAACTGACATTTTGTAAATGTAAAATAAATTAGAAATCAATGACTTCGGCCAAAATAATGTGGATTAGGCAAGTTTTTTGTTCAAGGTGTTCTATGTCTTTAATTGTTTCTTAAGAAAGCATTTTATTCATAGGTGATGTTTAATTTGTTTTTATTTTTGCATTACCTGGCTGGAAGTTTGCTTATTTTATCACTTAACTTTATAACAATTAATTAAAAATTTTACATTTAGGATTGACTTGCATCATTAAAATAACAGCTTTGCTCTAGATATTTAAAATTTCTATAACAATTATTAGTACGATATGATAGCCTCACTTAATAACACGCTAAAACGTCACTAAATTGTTATTTTTTTGAAAACTATAAAATAAATTGCAATTGTTTTCTTTGTTCTTTCTTTCTTTGGTTTTCCCCCCCAAAAAGATGTTATAAATCTAGCTGCATATCTGTACTATAAAGACTCCATTCGTATCCTTGCAATTACCCAATTACACTCAATTTTGGTCGTGTCTAATGCAT
>OX439137.1:810331-882831 GCA_949318235.1 Ecdyonurus torrentis | reverse complement strand
TAGTTATTTTTGTCCTTGTTCATTATTTAAATATTAAAACTGTGAGTGACGTCACGATCATTATGATGTAGACTTGCCAATACAAACGTGCAACTTTGACAGTCAGTTAATTGTGATTATATAACATTTGTGACGTCACGATCATTATGATGTAGACTTGCCAATACAAACGTGCAACTTTGACAGTCAGTTAATTGTGATTATATAACATTTGTGACGTCACGATCATTATGATGTAGACTTGTCAATACAAACGTGCAACTTTGACAGTCAGTTTATTGTGATTATATAACATTTGTGACGTCACGATCATTATGATGTAGACTTGCCAATACAAACGTGCAACTTTGACAGTCAGTTTATTGTGATTATATAACATTTGTGACGTCACGATCATTATGATGTAGACTTGTCAATACAAACGTACAACTTTGACAGTCAGTTAATTGTGATTATATAACATTTGTGACGTCACGATCATTATGATGTAGACTTGTCAATACAAACGTACAACTTTGACAGTCAGTTTATTGTGATTATATAACATTTGTGACGTCACGATCATTATGATGTAGACTTGTCAATACAAACGTGCAACTTTGACAGTTAGTTAATTGTGATTATATAACATTTGTGACGTCACGATCATTATGATGTAGACTTGCCAATACAAACGTGCAACTTTGACAGTCAGTTTATTGTGATTATATAACATTTGTGACGTCACGATCATTATGATGTAGACTTGCCAATACAAACGTGCAACTTTGACAGTCAGTTTATTGTGATTATATAACATTTGTGACGTCACGATCATTATGATGTAGACTTGCCAATACAAACGTGCAACTTTGACAGTCAGTTTATTGTGATTATATAACATTTGTGACGTCACCAACTTTGGCTGGAGACAATGTCAACATAAGGAGGCCTTACGAAAAGCCACAACGACATAAATGAACGAGGAATGTACATGAAATAAAACAAAATAAAACAATTTTGTTCCACCAGATTTAAGGCACTTAACTTGAAAAGCGAGTACTTTATATTTTGTTGTTTATAATTGTAGTCTTTTCTTGCATTTTATGGCTTGAATACGATTTATTGTGTCTTCAATGATTATCTTAGCTCGTTTTTTTGTGGTTTTAAAGTCATAGACCGAAAAAAAAACATAAGTATTTATATAACAAAATACTTGATGGGATTTACATAAATAACTTTAGTTTGTCTCAAAGCTTAAGCTCAGATTAGAAAATTTGATTTATGCAACCCGCACAACATTTTCATTCTAATTTTTGCATGTTCTTGACGTCATAAACATGATTTTTACGGAAATTGTATACTTTACAGTTTTTTAACGCTCTCTCGTGGGGCTACAATAACATCTAGTAAAAATTGTCATCAGTTTTGTAGATCCTAATTCATGTTTTTTTCATTCAAAAGCACATGCAGTTTTATATGGTCTACGCTTTTATGTGTTTCAAATAGCCTATTATTAATTATTTTTTATTTCAACTATGCGCCATAAATATTGCGCAATTTCGTGCTTCAATTTGTTTGATTGCTGTCGTAAGGCCTCCAGTTGTGTCAATGCCGTCATAATCCTAGATTTAGCAAAAATTATATTTGTTAGTTAAATTATAAACAACATTTTTAATATTTAACGTTTAAATATTGATTTTATTGTAATATTCAAATTAATAATTTTGTTGCTTTATACGTCATAGCTGAGTCTAGAGATCAACATATTGAAATAAGAACACGGACAAAAATTGTTTTATGAAATTGACATTTGAAATTTTATTTACATAATTCAGCTAAATTTACAATTTAAAATATATAAAATATAATTTACAAAATTTTTATTGGATTTATAATCTTTGAATTTATTTTTTTGTATAAAACCTTTCAAGATTTAATTTTTTAAAACAGTTTTTAATTTTATTTTACTTAATATATAATTATTTTTAATTCTAAACTTGAAATTAAAATTAAAAATTTTACCAACAATAATTTACCATTTATTTAACATAACTTCAATATAAATGTATAAATGTATAATAAAGGGTGTATGCACATGACGTCATACGAAATGCGCTTAGACGCCATATTGTAATAATAAAGAACATTTCTCCTCAAAGGAAAAGCATTGTTTTTGTTCTATCTTCTTTGGGAAATTAATTAAATTGTGCCTTAAAATTTCTTAAACAAACATATTGGAATTTTAAGTTTAGAAAAATAAAAATGGATTAAAAAGAATTGTAAAATTTGTTAGCCTGAAAAAATGTAATTTTTGTATATTTGCCTATGTTATTTAGTTATCCAACATGGCGACGTAATTTACATGAATGCATACACCCTATATGCTATATTACATAGATATACTATGCATTGTAGTATAGACTATGCTGTATTGTACATTAAGTGCTGTAAATACGAAGCCATAATTATTTCTATAGTTTTTTAATTAGGTGTTGATGTAATTTTTGTTCCTGGCGACCAAAATATATTTTTGTTCATATTTTTCATTACATTTATTTTGTAATGCATTTTATGTAAATTTTGAAATAAATAAATTATATTTGCAATGATATTTGTTACTTTTATTATTTCTGAAATCAAAACATTTAGCTTGAGTTAAATTTTGACTTATGTTGTAAATGTACAGGTATAAAAAAATTTAAAAAATTTAAAAATAATTTGCTAAAAAAGTACAACGTTATTTTTATCTTAACAATTAGAAAACTTTTCAAAAGTTTTAACTGTTTCATCTGTTAAATAATAAACTTAATATAAAGATTGGGCTTATGGTACATTGTCTCCAATGGTATGTGGATCAGTGGTGGATTGAGCGCAGAGATTTCCAGATTATCTCAAAGGGCCGCGACCAAAGAGAGGGCCGTTGGGTCGTCCTTGCAAAAAAGCAACGCAAAAAAAAAAAAAAAAAAAAAAAAAAAAAAAAAAAAAAAAAAAAAAGAAAAAGAAAAAGAAAAAGAAAGAAGGGAGGACATGAGAACATTAAATTTTATGGATACTTGAGATACTAATTCAACCTGTTAACAACATCAATGTTCTCCAAAATATTGCCAAGTATTTTTAAACTGGCAAAATGTGACATTTTCCTATACTGCCCATGTTATTTATTACTCACTTATGACGTTGACTTAACATCAATGAAAACACCCTATATTGATGTGCTATATTATTATTCAATTTCAAAAAGTTTTATTGTTTAATTAAATTCCTACATAATATATATTGTAAGGCATAATTAAGTAATTAAACCATCGACCGTCTCAGCCCTATAATATAATTAAACTTTGATAAAGTAGAAAAAATTTAGCAAACATAAAAAACAGAGTATACATAGAATTATATTATTTTATTTTAATTTTAATTTTTTTTTTTTACATTAAAAGTGATAAGTTACATAAAATAGCCAAGCTGCATGTGCTATATTATGCAGCTATAGACAGCTTGCACTCATATTTAAGAGCCGCCATCTTGTTGGTCAGGAATACATAGGCCAGCATAGGAAAAACATCATTTTTATATTTTTAATAGCAAAAGCAGCTTCAAAGCTCAATCAAAGCCTTATTTGTAGCTCCTAATAAGCTACAAGAATATCATGAAAATTTGTTCACTTGAAATAAACTATTTTTTATGTTAAAAATTGGAAAAAAACGAAGTTTCCCCTATGCTGGACAATGTATTAGTCACCACAAACATGGCGACAAAGCGTAAGGAGGTGCAAGGAATCTATAAGAAGTCAATTACGTAATTAGCTCAGTTTTAAAATGTATCCTGCAGGGTATGCAACTTGTTCATCTTGCGTGTAGTGCGGGTTGTGTGTGGACTTTTAGCAGGCGTCTGTCTTTTCTTTATCTCTTTCTTTTCTTTATCTCTCGCTTTCTTTGTCTCTTGCTTTCTTCTTTCTTTCTTTCTTTCTTTCTTTCTTTCTTTCTTTCTTCTTTCTTTCTTTTCTTTCTTTCTTCTTTCTTTCTTTCTTCTTTCCTTCCTTCCTTCCTTCCTTCCTTCCTTCCTTCCTTCCTTCCTTCCTTCCTTCCTTCCTTCCTTCCTTCCTTCCTTCCTTCCTTCCTTCCTTCCTTCCTTCCTTCCTTCCTTCCTTCCTTCCTTCCTTCCTCCTTCCTTCCTTCCTTCCTTCCTTCCTTCCTTCCTTCCTTCTTCCTTCCTTCCTTCCTTCCTTCCTTCCTCCTTCCTTCCTTCCTTCCTTCCTTCCTTCCTTCCTTCCTTCCTTCCTTCCTTCCTTCCTTCCTTCCTTCCTTCCTTCCTTCCTTCCTTCCTTCCTTCTTCCTTCCTTCCTTCCTTCCTTCCTTCCTTCCTTCCTTCCTTCCTTCCTTCCTTCCTTCCTTCCTTCCTTCCTTCCTTCCTTCCTTCCTTCCTTCCTTCCTTCCTTCCTTCCTTCCTTCCTTCCTTCCTTCCTTCCTTCCTTCCTTCCTTCCTTCCTTCCTTCCTTCCTTCCTTCCTTCCTTCCTTCCTTCCTTCCTTCCTTCCTTCCTTCCTTCCTTCCTTCCTTCCTTCCTTCCTTCCTTCCTTCCTTCCTTCCTTCCTTCCTTCCTTCCTTCCTTCCTTCCTTCCTCCTTCCTTCCTTCCTTCTTCCTTCCTTCCTTCCTTCCTTCCTTCCTTCCTTCCTTCCTTCCTTCCTTCCTTCCTTCCTTCCTTCCTTCCTTCCTTCCTTCCTTCCTTCCTTCCTTCCTTCCTTCCTTCCTTCCTTCCTTCCTTCCTTCCTTCCTTCCTTCCTTCCTTCCTTCCTTCCTTCCTTCCTTCCTTCCTTCCTTCCTTCCTTCCTTCCTTCCTTCCTTCCTTCCTTCCTTCCTTCCTTCCTTCCTTCCTTCCTTCCTTCCTTCCTTCCTTCCTTCCTTCCTTCCTTCCTTCCTTCCTTCCTTCCTTCCTTCCTTCCTTCCTTCCTTCCTTCCTTCCTTCCTTCCTTCCTTCCTTCCTTCCTTCCTTCCTTCCTTCCTTCCTTCCTTCCTTCCTTCCTTCCTTCCTTCCTTCCTTCCTTCCTTCCTTCCTTCCTTCCTTCCTTCCTTCCTTCCTTCCTTCCTTCCTTCCTTCCTTCCTTCCTTCCTTCCTTCCTTCCTTCCTTCCTTCCTTCCTTCCTTCCTTCCTTCCTTCCTTCCTTCCTTCCTTCCTTCCTTCCTTCCTTCCTTCCTTCCTTCCTTCCTTCCTTCCTTCCTTCCTTCCTTCCTTCCTCCTTCCTTCCTTCCTTCCTTCCTTCCTTCCTTCCTTCCTTCCTTCCTTCCTTCCTTCCTTCCTTCCTTCCTTCCTTCCTTCCTTCCTTCCTTCCTTCCTTCCTTCCTTCCTTCCTTCCTTCCTTCCTTCCTTCCTTCCTTCCTTCCTCCTTCCTTCCTTCCTTCCTTCCTTCCTTCCTTCCTTCCTTCCTTCCTTCCTTCCTTCCTTCCTTCCTTCCTTCCTTCCTTCCTTCCTTCCTTCCTTCCTTCCTTCCTTCCTTCCTTCCTTCCTTCCTTCCTTCCTTCCTTCCTTCCTTCCTTCCTTCCTTCCTTCCTTCCTTCCCTTCCTTCCTTCCTTCCTTCCTTCCTTCCTTCCTTCCTTCCTTCCTTCCTTCCTTCCTTCCTTCCTTCCTTCCTTCCTTCCTTCCTTCCTTCCTTCCTTCCTTCCTTCCTTCCTTCCTTCCTTCCTTCCTTCCTTCCTTCCTTCCTTCCTTCCTTCCTTCCTTCCTTCCTTCCTTCCTTCCTTCCTTCCTTCCTTCCTTCCTTCCTTCCTTCCTTCCTTCCTTCCTTCCTTCCTTCCTTCCTTCCTTCCTTCCTTCCTTCTTTCTTTCTCTCTCCCTCTCTCTCTCTCTCTCTCTCTCTCTCTCTCTCTCTCTCTCTCTCTCTCTCTCTCTCTCTCTCATTATTATTTCAGGAACTAATTAAATATCTAATAAAATGTTTATTGCATTTTGCTAATATTGGAAATGTCTTTCTAGAAATGGAATGCACAAATAAAATAAAAAACACATTTTTTTTATTTTTAGTTTTTATTTTCCCTTTTACCAAAACTTGCTACAACATGCATAATATGATAATACATTAATACATAAGAAGTGCGCTTAAAATTATAACTTTTTGGTGTAAATAAAAGTACACAAAACCTTAAACTGAAAACTAACTTTCATGGCACAATAAAATTCTTTGGATTCTAAAAATAAAGATAAAAATTTTTTTTTTAAAGAATTAAAACAAAAACATGATTTTTTTTTTCTGTGATGAAAGTGTAAAAAAAAAAAAAAAAAAAAAAAAAAATTATTCCAGTTACGAACTCTAATTTATTTGAGACTTAATTGAGTTATTATTATTAGCAACTAAAATACTACATTTTAGTAATTTAATTTAACAATATAGCTATTTAATTCAAATTAACAGCCTACAGAAAGTAAAAACATTTTAAACCAACTTAATTTTTTTGCTTTTTTTAATAATTTGCTAAACTACATTATCTGAAACATCAGCAAAATTATCATGCTGAACAAGTGAATTACTTTGCTGTATAATTGTTGACAGTTGGCTCTGCACGTGAGAGACATTTAAAAATTTAAAGATTGAAATCAATTTTATTAATTTATTAATTAATTTAATAATTTATTTATTTATTTATTTAATTCAATTTATATTTAAATATTTAAAAAACAATTGATATGCAAAATAGGGAAAATTCTATCAAAATATAATTTGGCTTTTTTTTATAGCATAAAAAATAATTAAAAGCAAGAAATAAAAAAAAATGAAACTAACTCCCCCCCCCCCCCCATTAAAAAATTCAAAAATACAATTTAAAAAGCATAAGTTATCTGTGTGTTTTTTTTAAGCAAAAAAAATAAGAATTTTACGAATAAAATAAAAATTCATTTTTAAATATAGAAAAATTAAATTATTGTTTAAAAAAAGCTGAGAGGTTTTCAACACACATTTTCTGCATGAAAGCAATAATATATGGTGCATTACGTCACTTAAATTATCCTACATAAATAATTATGCCTTATATTGCTGTGTAAAACAAAATGTGCAGATAATAAGCTAACAAAATTATTACGATTTTTATGCCTATTTTATTTAGAAAATTACTTTTTTTTATTATTATTATTTCACTTATTTTTAAACAACAATTCTCTTAAAAATATTGCGTAGTAATTTTCTACTTACAAAATTTATAATTTTCCTATGTCACCCATGTTATTTAGTACTCCAATATGGCGTCATGAGAACACCATATAGACAGGTTGCACTCATATTTAAGAGCCGCCATTTTGTTGATCAGGAATACATAGGCCAGCATAGGAAAAACATTTTTAATAGCAAAAGCAGCTTCCAAGCTCAATCAAAGCCTTATTTGTAGCTCCTAATAAGTGGCAAGATCATGAAAATTAAAAAAAATGTTTTTATGTTAAAAATTAGTAGAAATGATGTTTCCCCTATGCTGCAGGGTCTTTTTCAGTGTGCAGTCAGACACAAAATGTGCAGTCAGGCTGGGAAATGTGCAGTCAGAAATTTGGATTTGTGCAGTCAGAGAGTATATAAATTTTGAGTTCTAGACAAATTTTCATACCACAAATTGTAAAAAAAATCCTGCTCGCTACGCTCGCAAAAGTTGGATTGTATTTGCAAGTTCCACATTCTCAACGATTTATTAATTATTTAAGTTGTAGTGGATTACAGCAGATACCATAATTATGCATTATATGTTGTGGTTGTGGAATATATACTTTTTTTTTAATATATATATTTTTTAAAGTCTATATGAACATTATTTTCAGATTTTATAAAAATCATTTGATAACATTGAATACTTTTAATTTATTACATCATTAACATGCAGTCATATCAAGGCTTATAAATCTTGCAGTCATATAAAAAAATTGCCCTTTTTTTTTCAAAGCGAGAGTTCTGTCCTTTTTTTTTTTTTAATAATTTTCACTCACTAAAGTTTAAAGTTACTAAAGTTATGACAGTTACATGAATCCTGTATATGCCTAGCCTACCATTATAGATATAGCAGTATATTTTAATCCTCTTGTAATTTTATTATTATTATTATTTTTTTTTTTTTAGATTTTTAAAATCAAGATTTGTTTATTTGATTGAATTTTAAAGTGGTAATTGAAAATGCGCTATAGTATCACTATAGTACTAGCTCTTAAACCCATGGCCTATAAAAATTAGAATGTGATTTTTATCGCTTTTCGATTGAACTTTAATTTAATATTTATTTTAACAAAAAAATGAATAGAATATTAAAAGTAATAAACATACAGAGCAATTAAAAACAAATTTAAATTGACCAGAAATATTGAGAATTTGTACGATAATGAATTTTTACGTTATATGAGCTTATATGAACTATACTTTTGTGCTTGAGTTGCAACTACAAGATTTTTTTTTTAATTGCGTGTACTTCATCACAATTTGTTGCATTTTATTATTTCCATATATATGAAAATACCACTCTTTAAAATTAAATAAAAATAATAAAAATATTTTGATCATTAATAAAAAAAAAAACATTTTAATTAATTTAATACAAATTAAGTTATAGGCACTATCAGAATGTGCAATAATTTGTAATGTATATTGTATCGTAGGTTCTAGTTTTAAAGAATGCAATGAACAGCGTAGAGACTGCCTTAATTCCTTATATTCTCTGTGAAAACTGTGGAAAAGCCTCATGCATTTCGAAGAAATAGCTCTTCAAAACTACAATTGCAATCATTTTCATGGAATAAAAAAATGAAAAAATCAATTATACTAGAAATATTTAGATTTTTCACGATAATGAATTTTTACGTCGAGCTTTTGTGCTTGAGTTACAACTGAAAGATTTTTTTTCCATTGAAATTATTTTAATTTTAGTTTTGAAGAGCTATTATTTCTAAATGCATGATGCTTTTTTACAGTTTTCACAGAATATATTTAGAGGAATTAAGGCAGTTTTTACGCTCTTCATTGCACTCTTTAAAATATGGGCTTACGATATAATATTTATTAATACATTATAAATTACTGCACATTCTAATAAAGCTTATTACTTTGTATCATATTAAAATGTTTTCTTTTTTTTTAACAACAAAAATATTTTAACTCTATTTACTAAATTTTAAAGAGTGGTGTTTTCACATGGAAATAATAAAATGCAACAAATTGTGCTGTACACGCACAGTAATGCAATGTTGAGCTAATTAGTTATCCAGTCTCTTGTTTCTGTCTACATCCTATATATTAACTTAGAATTTGATGTAAATTCTACGTTTTAAACTGTCTGGAAATTTTTATCGTCTACTAATCAATCTAAAAAAAAAAAAAAAAAAAAAAAAAAAAAAAAAAAAAAAAAAAAAAAAAGGGCTCCAAAAATTATGACAAAAATTGCTCAAAAATGACAAAAATTACTCTTTCAATTTTATTTTATTGTTTCAATTTTAGGAACTATAATTATTGCTAAGAAGACTCTCCTTTCAAGTTTTTGCAAAGCAATATTAAAACTTAACATTGAATAATAATAAAAAAAATATATTAAATAACATCAACTTAACTTTTTAGTTGAGATGTCTAAAATAATTAAATTTGTGGAAAATGTTCATGAAAAATGCGATTAAAAATCTGCATTTAGTTTAAGAAATTATCCATTTTAGTATAAAAAATAATGCATAATTGAACACGTGACTGCGACAAATTTCGCGCCTGCGGCGGGCACCGGGGAAGCTATGCCCCCCCGGACCCCCCCCATACGTTTGTGAGCCTTGTCTCACGAATATGTGCAGTCAGAATTTTTCCTTAAAAAAGACTCTGCTTTATTAATCAATAATCTTGTAAAGAACCTTAAAAGAACTTTCCAGTCTTCTACAAAATATATTCAGAGTTGTTTTCAAAATTGATTTTAGATTCATACTTTGCGCCGGACATTTTACACAGAATCCTATTAAATCTTGCAAGACAAATTTAAGAAACTGCCACAATTTCTCGCAAAATCATGCATACGAATTTTAACTTCTTACCTCTAATAAAGCGTCTTGAAGAAAATCTCGAGCATAATAATATATATATTTTTTTTGCTTGCCATATTGTGTTATCGTGCTATACACCGCAATCCCAGTCCCAGTCAAGACATTGTCTTATCGACAGCTAAGGACTTTCCAAACTAATGGAAAAGCACACACGGGCTGGCCACGGCCTAAGTACACAGCCCGGCATTCGCCATGACAGCCTAGAGAAACCATGGAAACATCTAGGCAGGCTGGTCGGTGCAATCACATCAATCATGCACCTCCACGAATACTGTGCGTCGTCATGGAATGCACGTAAACATGCATCGTGCAACAAATTTTAAATTTTGAAATTTTAAAATTCACACGCAGACTACAGCGCCACTTACATTTTACATGTTGATTGTTACGGTGAAAATTGGAAGTACATCAACAAGGGTTCGTTTTTAGTATAGGGCAATAACACAGGAGCTCACGAACCTGTGTCAGGCTTAAACCTCGACCTTTCAAAAATTTGTATTTTTTTTCTCTGCATTTTTTTTTAATAAAGACGATTATTTATTTATTTATTTATTTATTTATTTATTTATTTATTTATTTATTTATTTATTTATTTATTAATTTATTAATTTATTTATTTATTTATTTATTTATTTATTTATTTATGTTTTCATGTTTTCTATGCCCTTTAGTAAAAAAAACTCTCGTAATGTTATATTATCTTCTCTAAGTTATAACTTGACGGATGTGTGTGGTTTTAAATCTTTCCTTAACTAAATGTAAAACAAGGAAATGATTTTGCTTTTGTGTGACAATCAGAAATATACAAAATATTTCAGTTCCAATTGAGTTACAATGCACTGTGCGACTTTAATTCAGATAACTTGCATAAAGGGCACAATATGTTGGTGAGTATGAAAATAATAAGTAGTTAATAAAATAAAAATAAAAAAATAAATAAATAAATAAATAAATAAATAAATAAATAAATAAATAAATAAATAAATTAATTAATTAATAATAAATATAATAATAATAAATAATTATAAATAATAATAAATATAATAATAATAATTAATTATAAATAAATAAATAAATAATAATAAATAAATAAATAAATAAAAAAATTAAAATTTTCTGAAAATAAAAATGTTATAATAAATATAATTTAGCTTATTATCGTTATACACGATGTGTTGTATCGTCAAGATGTTATATTTTTGCACAAGTGTATTCAGGGGGATGTAGATATGCCAGTATTCTGTGACGCTAGAATCTCCATACGTACTAAACCTAGTAAGTTGCGAGGGGGGGGGGGATAGTATTGAGTATGTTGTTCCACGTATTTCAGCAGCATATTACAATACTTCTTTCTTTCCCCGTAGTGTTAATTTATATAATAAGTTGGAAACTAGAGTCAGAAACATGTCATCCTCTAAGTTTAAAACTTGTGTTTAGTCATATCTGTTTTTAAACAATAATTTTATGTATCTTACTTTTCTTAATATATTATTCTATTTATCGTCTATTGGGACATCAAATTTTGTATGGGCTTTGCCTTTTTTGATCTCGTGTTGAGCAACCTCTTTGACAATGTGCAATATGTTTGTATTGTGATATTTTGCTCAATAAAATCATTATTATTATTATTATATACTTTTATAATATTTAATAAAATTTAAATTATATCTAAAACATTTTAAACATTTAATGTTTATGTAAAACATTTTTTACAGTTGAAATATATATAATAATGCAATAATTGTCTTTTTCTTTGTTTACAGATATATATATTTAAATTATTAATTATATATTTATTATAGCGACTTTTTTTAGTGATTTTATTTTTTATTTTTTAAATATACAAAATATCATTTCTATAAGTATTTATTTAAAGCCATAGACCATATAAAACAGCATGTGCTTTTTAATAAATAAACTAGAAAAGGGATCTTAAAAACTGAAGACAATTTTTATCAGAATGTTAATGTATCCCCACGAGAGAGCATGAAAAAACTGTAAAGTATGCAATTTACGTGACGATTCATGTTTATGACGTCAGAAACATGCAAAAATTTGTATGAAAATGTTGTGCGGGTTGCATAAATTGAATATTCCGATCACTGCTACGGAGCTACTGTTGGGTTTTGAGACAAACTAAAGTTATTTATGTAAATCACATCAAGTGTTTTGTGATATGAATGCTTATGTTTTTATCTGGTTTATTGCTTTAACAGATAAAAAATAAATTTAAAAGTTGTAATAGTGAAGTTTAGTGTTAATTGTTAACAAATGTATTTTCTATATTTAAAACTGTCCGATATTGACATACAAATTGTTTTCTAATATTATTACATTAACATTCACCTAGGTAACTTATGCAGTTCACCACCAGGACAAACAGCTGATACAGTCACAAATTGCACTCCAGCAAATAATTTGTACCCTGCTCCATTTGTGACGTGTGTCAATAAGTGTGGAGATTTAGTTCACTTTGAGTGCGGGAGTCACGACACTTGGCTACCTTTAAACATTTACATCTACAATTGCACTAGTAAGATTTTATTTGTTATAATTGCTGAAAATACTGTATATTTTATATATATATATATATATATATATATATATGTTGGCAACCATTGCCGAATTTGCTCATTGGCCGAAATAAGTGACCACGTCGCGGCGTGGCATTGCATTTTTGCCAAGATCCGAAATTCTGCATCAAAATTTTGACCACGTCGCAGAGTGGTTTTTAACAAATGCCACTCCGCGACGTGGTGATTGTAATTTGACCAGATCGCGGACTGGCCGAGTGGCTTTTTGATAATTGCCAGGCTGCAGCGAGGTCAAAATGTTTAATGCGCAGGTTTTACGATATTCGTTATTAATATAAATAATATTATATATTGTTTTATTATTATCAACTTAAATTATTTTCTATTATGGTGTTCAGTTAATTAAAATATTTATAAATTTATAAAAATGATTTTTTATTAAATTTTAACTGTTTTATTTATTTATTATTTTTTTTTTTTTTGCCTCCACATTATCATTTTGTAAATATAAAAACGTATTAAAATCAACAAAAAGCACAGCAACATTCAGCAACAATGGAGTGCGATATTTTATGCGGTAATATACTTACGTTTTTTTTTTTATTTCTTTGTTTTGTTTCGAAGTAAATGAATTTTCTAATGAAATGTACGTAACTTCACTTCCAAAAAAACTTATAATATACGTGAATATAATCAAAGACCAGTATGGCCTTTGATATATAATGAAATGCACATTTATACTGTAAAAAGCACAGTGTAATAATAACAATGAACCATATGAAAACAATAACACGTAAGCTACTTTTAATATTATATCAATTCTTTTCACATTCGCAAACACTTGATGCACATCTTAAATAAAATTATGTTAATAACACTAATTTCACAAAATAGAAGCTAAATATAACCACGTCTGCTCAACTTGACCAAAGTTTTTATACCAACAAAATATAACTATAAAGTATAAACTATACGATGATGTGCGCACAGGTTAAAGTCTAAATTACAAAGCCTGTTTATACCTATATTCAACTCAAAAAATCTGAGTTACCTGCCGTTCGACCTTTTACGGTATCGCCCAGCCACCCCCCTTCTCCTCAAATGTGACAATGGGCGATACTTTAAGCATGCCCGATTTAAATCGACTGAGGTTTTTGAGTTGAATATATATATTTCAAAGAAAAAAAAGAAAATATTAAGATAATATAAAATGTGAGAAATATAAGTTGTTTTGTTTTTTTTTTTTTTCATTTTGTTTTTCCATCTAAATACTATTTTATTATAAAATATAATAATATTACAAAATAAGACAGTCAAAATTTAATAAGAAATCATTTTTATAAAGTTATAAATATTTTAATTAACCATAACAGAAAATAATTTAAGTTATAATAATAAAACAATATATAATATTATTCATATTAGTAACGAATATCGTAACCTGCGCATTAAACATTTTGACCTCGCTGCAGCCTGGCAATTATCGAAAAGCATCTACACTTTCCAGATTTGCGACGAGTGGAGCATCTGCAGTTTCCACCGCAGCATGGTGAGAGGACTAGCGGCCATTTACTTAACATTGCAGATGCTTCACAGTGGAAAGTGCATCTGCAATTTCCACCACAGCATGGTGAGAGGACTAGCGGCCATTTACTTAACATTGCAGATGCTTCACAGTGGAAAGTGCATCTGCAATTTCCACCACAGCATGGTGAGAGGACTAGCGGCCATTTACTTCACATTGCAGATGCTTCACAGTGGAAAGTGCATCTGCAATTTCCACCACAGCATGGTGAGAGGACTAGCGGCCATTTACTTCACATTGCAGATGCTTCACAGTGGAAAGTGCATCTGCAATTTCCACCACAGCATGGTGAGAGGACTAGCGGCCATTTACTTCACATTGCAGATGCTTCACAGTGGAAAGTGCATCTGCAGTTTCCACCGCAGCATGGTGAGAGGACTAGCGGCCATTTACTTAACATTGCAGATGCTTCACAGTGGAAAGTGCATCTGCAGTTTCCACCGCAGCATGGTAAGTGGACTAGCGGCCATTCACTTAACATTGCAGATGCTTCACAGTGGAAAGTACATCTGCAGTTTCCACCACAGCATGGTGAGAGGACTAGCGGCCATTTACTTAACATTGCAGATGCTTCACAGTGGAAAGTGCATCTGCAGTTTCCACCGCAGCATGGTGAGAGGACTAGCGGCCATTTACTTAACATTGCAGATGCTTCACAGTGGAAAGTGCATCTGCAGTTTCCACCGCAGCATGGTAAGTGGACTAGCGGCCATTCACTTAACATTGCAGATGCTTCACAGTGGAAAGTACATCTGCAGTTTCCACCGCAGCATGGTGAGAGGACTAGCGGCCATTCACTTAACATTGCAGATGCTTCACAGTGGAAAGTGCATCTGCAGTTTCCACCGCAGCATGGTGAGAGGACTAGCGGCCATTTACTTAACATTGCAGATGCTTCACAGTGGAAAGTGCATCTGCAGTTTCCACCGCAGCATGGTAAGTGGACTAGCGGCCATTTACTTAACATTGCAGATGCTTCACAGTGGAAAGTACATCTGCAGTTTCCACCGCAGCATGGTGAGAGGACTAGCGGCCATTCACTTAACATTGCAGATGCTTCACAGTGGAAAGTGCATCTGCAAATTCCACCGCAGCATGGTGAGAGGACTAGCGGCCATTTACTTCACATTGCAGATGCTTCACAGTGGAAAGTGCATCTACAGTTTCCACCGCAGCATGGTGAGAGGACTAGCGGCCATTTACTTAACATTGCAGATGCTTCACAGTGGAAAGTGCATCTGCAGTTTCCACCGCAGCATGGTGAGAGGCCTAACGGCCATTTACTTAACATTGCAGATGCTTCACAGTGGAAAGTACATCTGCAGTTTCCACCGCAGCATGGTGAGAGGACTAACGGTCATTTACTTAACATTGCAGATGCTTCACAGTGGAAAGTGCATCTGCAGTTTCCACCACAGCATGGTGAGAGGACTAGCGGCCATTTACTTCACATTGCAGATGCTTCACAGTGGAAAGTGTAGATGTTCTACTCGCCGTAAATCTGGAAAGTGTAGATGCTTCTTTTTGGCGCGGAGATTTGTGTGTTTGGGTGCATGCCTTATACTAGAGCTGTGGATTTAATCCGGTTTATTTTGAAAACCGGTTTCATGAAATAAGAAAATCGGTTTCGAGTTATTGCATAAAACCGAAAATCGAAAATTAAAAATCGAATTGCATATTAACGATTTTAAATTCGCAAAAACCTTAATTTAAAAAAAATCGATTAATATTATTTCTTATATATAAAAACCGTCAAAATAATTCGATTTTTTTTTTAAAATACCCATTAAAAAATCGATAATTTTTTTTAGAAAAAATCAAGGATTAAAAGTTATTTTAGCTCAATAATTTAACAATATTAAGTTATTGTGTGAGTGTATGTGTGTATATATATATGTATAATATATATATATATATATATTATATATATATATATATATATATATATATATATATATATATATATATATAATTAATTATATATATATATATATAAATAAATAAATAAATAAATAAATAATCGTCTTTATTCAAAAATCATGCAGAAATATATATATATATATATATATATATATATATATATATATATATATATATATATATATATATATATATATATATATATATATATATATATAATTATATTTTTCATTCATATTATAATTTATTAACACGCAGCTTATATTTTCCCATACAAATTTTAAAATCTTAGTTATCAATTATCATGTTTGTTCGCTCAATGACAATTTTTTTATGGAAGTTGACTTTAGATTTAGACTCCTCTTATCGGGCAGTGCAAGACTGCAGGTGCAAAAATATTTTGACAAGATTCTGGACATATACCTGATGTTTATTTTTTTCTCTGTTCTTTATACCATTGACGATCCCTCGGGTGTCAACTAACCCGTCTATTATTTTCACAACTATACGGTAAATAGATTCTGAAGATTTTGTTTTAAGTATATTATAATTTGATTTTAAAGGACCCTAATTTATTGTTATTTTAATAATACATTATTTTTCAATGTTTTTCTAAATTTATTATTAATTTTGCATTTAGTAACTTGGTATTTTGATTTTGTATCGGTGGGTGCAAATGAAAACTTATTTTAGCAAACAAAAAGCTGAAAAAGCGTATGATTAATGATTATCTGATCATACGATTGAAAGCTTTAATATCTTCAATTAGTAGGAAAAGTTAAAATGATTAAAAATGCATGCAGTTTTTTTTTCTATTTTTAATACACGCATACACCTTTATTTTTTGTCGTTCTATAGCGTCTTTTTCAACAAGAAAAAAGACAAGCAAAATAATTCACAATTATTTTTATTAAATATTTAAAATTAAGCTAGAACGACGATAAAAAAAGATATATATTTGTATTTTCATTAAGAAAACAACTGTGGTAATTATAATTCACTGTAATTGTTTCTTTGAGTGCTCAATATTAATTCATGCATAAAGTAATGAGGGTCTTCTGGTCAGGTAGCAAATGATCCCTCACCTAAAATAAAACGCAAATGTATGAGTAGAGGTAGTGTACAATACTGCATCTACTTTTACATTGACAATCTCTGAAAGAATGCATCAGGTATATGAGGTATTGGGGAGAAGGTAGAGAGGGAAAAAACAATATAATATTCTAACACTTTAAAATACCATTTTATTTTATTCTTCTGTTACGTAAAAGAATCGTAATAAAATACTGTTTATATACAAAATATGTTTTTACAATTTGCATATAAAAGGCCCGCGCAGCCGTTTTATTTTATTTAATATTAAATTAATTAAAATAATAAGTCGCTGTGATTGGCTGAGAGTCGACTCTCCGCCAATCACAGTGACCTATTTTCTTAAATTAATTTAATATTAAATAAAATAAGACGGCTGCGCGGGCCTAAAGAATGCATTTTTTATGTTCTTTAGAATACTCTCAAAACGAGATTACCTAAATAAATTAGCTTGCCTAGAATATGATTAAATTTGATAGTAAGATTTCTTCAAACACAATAAAAAATGAATTTCTGACTTACATTTTAGTCTCAACAAATTTTTATTTTGATATTCATGTACAGCAGTATGTTCTACTACATATTGAATACAAAATTATGTATGCATTATTAAATTAGATTTAAGAACGACTATTTTGCATACATGCAAAAATAGGTATTTTCCGTGTTTCATACGAATTGCAGTAAAATTTAACCAATATATTTGACATCAGCATAAAATTTGCATTTAGGAATAATTTTTTACGATTTAAATTTTTAAAATCGAGGAACGCCCCTTTTTAATAATTGATGAATTTCTAAAAAACTATACGTTGCATCAAAAACTTTTAATGACAAGAAATGTGTAGAATTATATAATACAATCTGTGTATAAATTTTAGGCCATTTAAAATGTTTTTGACAATTTGCCAACGCTTTGAAAGTTTTCAAACAGAGAAATTTTAAAAGTGAAGTAAAACATCATAATAAAAACATTGCACTTTTAAAATTTCTCTGTTTAAAACTTTTCAAAGCGTTGGCAAATTGTCAATAACATTTCAAATAGCCTGAAATTTATACTTAAAGTGTATTATATAATTCTACACATTTCTTGTCATTAAAAGTTTTTGATGCAACGTATAGTTTTTTAGAAATTCATTAATTATTAAAAAGGGGCGTTCCTTGATTTTAAAATATTGAATCTTGAAAATTTATTCCGAAATGCAAATTTTATGCTGATGTCAAATATATTGGTTAAATTTTACTGCAATTTGTATGAAATACGGAAAATACCCATTTTTGCATGTATGCAAAATAGTTGTTCTTAAATCTAATTCAATAATGCATACATCATTTTGTATTCAATATGTAGAAGAAAATACTGCTGTACATGAATATCAAAATAAAAATTTGTTAAGACAAAAATGTTAGTCAGAAATTTAATTTTTTATTGTATTTTAACAAATCTTACTATCAAGTTTAACGTTCGTGTTCTAGGCAATTAAGCTAATTTATTAAGGTTACTTTATTTAAAAATATTTTAAGAAGAATAAAAAATGCAGTCTTATATAATCTGCAAATTTTAAACTGATATATTTATGTATATTTGCTTACAATTAGTAGTTTAGTATTATTTTTTTAATTATGAAAAAAAAATCAATTGTTTAAAAGTTTTAAAAAGTTTAAAATCATACCATTTCTAATCAAAGAAAGGTAATAATGATAAAAATTTGAATTTGAGGAGCAAAAATCATAGTTTTAAAATTCTACCTCCAAAAAAATAAGAGAGAGAAAAAAAAGGAATATGTTTTGCACCATGATGTGTTTTGCACCTTTCTTCAGAACGCAAAACACAACCAGCTGGACACCTGAGGGCATGTAACTCCCTTTCAACCCCACGGCCGTTTATATACCTTATAATTTTTTTTTACCTCCGTATATCAATTGTAAGCCTGACGTTTCTTAAACAAAAAAAAAATATATATTATAAATTATACCCTGTTTGCAAAATGATTTTAGTTTAATATGAATATTATAGTTAACTATATATTTCATACAAAAATTTAAGCAATACATTTTTAGGTTTTATCATATAATTTTTATATACTAATATTTTTTAAATGATGTCTTTAATATCCGCGGAAAAATAAAAAAACGGAATAAATGAATGAGAGAGAGAGAGAGAAAGAGAGAAAGAAAATAAGTTTTTCATTCATTCATTCATTCATTCATTCATTCATTCATTCATTCATTCATTCATTCATTCATTCATTCATTCATTCATTCATTCATTCATTCATTCATTCATTCATTCATTCATTCATTCATTATATATATTCTATATAGTTATAATAGATAGATAACGATATAGAAAAAATGTAATAATGTTTTTTATGCAACTTTATATTACATCCTTGTTTAATTTGCTGCTAATAAATTGATAGTAAGAGCGATTTTGTTAATTTTTCTTTCCAAAACTTAAAACAAACTTTAATTGCTTTCTTTCTTTCTTTTATATTAAATGATTATTTCTTTTTTCACTTATGTAAAGAAAAAGAAAAAAAAAAAAAAAAAAAAGAGGAAGAGGAATTAAGAAGAGTATAAAGAACATTCTATGATCATGCAGCTTTTAGTGCTTTTACTGACCAACCACTTCTTCATTTTTTTTACCTACCTGTACTCCAATACTTTTTAAACGGTACTCCATGAAAAGTACAATAGCCTGGCTTTCCTTTCTTTCTATACCTAATATAAGTCCATAATATATTATATACAGAGTTTAATACGCATTTTTAAGATCTTCATTTTGCACAGGTGACTAATTTGTTTGATATACATTTTAAATAAAACATATAATATAATATAGTTTCAAAAAACTAAACAAGAATTATTTTAAAAATAATGGAATATAAAATATTGTGTGAATCATAAGAGCTATTTCAATATATAAAATTGGTTTCAAATATAATTTAAGAAAAAAAGTGTTATTATTCAATATTTTTTTTTGGACCGCTGTTTAAATATAAACTGAATATCATTAAAGAAACTTAAAAATCGTATTAAAGATTTGCAAATCTAAGGATTCCAAGTAAATAATAATAAATAAAAAAAAATCGATTTTTAATTTTGTTATTCGGTTTATCATAAAAAAATATTCGATTTTTTATAACAAATGACCTTTACGATTCGATTTTTTATTTTTAGATGGTAAAAATCGAATTTTGTAAACCGAATTTTAAAGTCAAAATCATAATAATGACTGAAAAAACCGACAAAATCGAAAACCGAATCGTTCTGTTTTTAATCGATTTAATCGAACCGATAAAAAATAAAAACGATTATCCGGTTTCGCAATTTTTAGCGGTTTCCACAGCTCTACCTTATACTATGTATAATATTCACAACAATATTACAATATTTGAGTATATCCCTTTTATATTATAGTATCCTGATGGTTTTGCAATTTCACTTAAAAATTAATTTTGTTGTTCTTGTTCATTTGTATTTGTTTTGTTTCTTTTTTTTTAAGTAGCACAAGCATTTTTCTAACTTTTTTCGGAACATAAAACTTTTGAAATCTTTTGGAAATAACATATTGCATACACAATTTAAAGCTGTAAAAAAACTCGAAAATCCTTTACACAGAGTTGAAATCTTTAAGACCATAGTTTGACTCGAAACTTGGTTTCAGCTTGAAATCGAGCTTAAAACTCGAAAACGAGCCAAAGCTCAAAAATAAAGCTTTCAACTTGAAAAATCGAGGTTCGGGCTAAAGCTTGAACACGAGTTTTTGAGCTTAAATACAAAATCTCGTACATTTCTATTAAAAAATTACTTTTTATTCCAATGAAGAAATCGTGAATTAATTTACATAAATGCTTAATTTTATTTTAAAATAATACAGTATGTTAAAATATGTAATTTTTGGTATTGATTGATCAGAAATGCTTGCAACACAATTAATATTTACTGAAATGTAGAAATGAAATTGTTTGAAATGTAGGGACAATGGCATCCTGCATTCTGTCAAAACCCTTATATCATCTTTGTTATATCGTACAAAAAATAAAGAAAAAAGTTTTTGGACCAATTTTAATTCAATAGCTTGTCTATTTTGACGACTCGTTTACGGTCTCAACTCGAGGGGCTCGTTTTTCAACTAAATACTCAAAAAAACTCAAAACCCGTTTTTTTTTGGTCGTTCCAAACCAAATACTCGAAAATGTTGGACCGAGCTCGGGTTCAGCTCGGTTTAAATTTACAGCTCTAATATTCAAATATATATCCAACAATTTTAAAAGTTTTATGGTGCCAAAAATTTTCGGAAACATAATTTAAAAAAAAATTGTTCAATGGGTTTTCCTAAAAATGAACTGGCAGCTCACAATTACATTGTTAATGTTATTGTATAAACATTAGAATATTTTTGATTTATCTGACACAATTAAGTTTAGAAAATAATTAATAAAAATGACTAATAAAATATTTATAAATGCGTTTAATAAATGTATTTGATATTTATTGCAGCAAAGGCTGTTACAAGAAGTGAGCCATCATGTGGTGCTCCTGTTTACCAAGATTCAGTATGTCCAACATTAGTAGCTGGCAAACTGTATTTGAAGGGAACAAAATCTATATGTATTTGTAGAGCCAGCTGTCAATATTACGTCATTACATGTGATGGAGAGACGAGAACTTGGGATAAACCACAGTTAGCATGTTCTGGTATTTATATTGAAATACGTGTAAATTGTGTTTTTGTTATGGTATATGTAGAGCCAGCTGTCAATATTACGTCATTACATGTGATGAAGAGACTAGAACTTGGGATAAACCACAGTTAGCATGTTCTGGTATTTATATTGAAATACGTGTAAATTGTGTTTTTGTTATGGTATATGTAGAGCCAGCTGTCAATATTACGTCATTACATGTGATGAAGAGACTAGAACTTGGGATAAACCACAGTTAGCATGTTCTGGTATTTATATTGAAATACGTGTAAATTGTGTTTTTGTTATGGTATATGTAGAGCCAGCTGTCAATATTACGTCATTACATGTGATGGAGAGACGAGAACTTGGGTTAAACCACAGTCAGCATGTTCTGGTATTTATATTGAAATACGTGTAAATTGTGTTTTTGTTATGGTATATGTAGAGCCAGCTGTCAATATTACGTCATTACATGTGATGAAGAGACGAGAACTTGGGATAAACCACGTACAGTTAGCATGTTCTGGTATTTATATGAAATACGTGTAAATTGTGTTTTTGTTATGGTATATGTAGAGCCAGCTGTCAATATTACGTCATTACATGTGATGGAGAGACGAGAACTTGGGATAAACCACAGTTAGCATGTTCTGGTATTTATATTGAAATACGTGTAAATTGTGTTTTTGTTATGGTATATGTAGAGCCAGCTGTCAATATTACGTCATTACATGTGATGAAGAGACGAGAACTTGGGTTAAACCACAGTCAGCATGTTCTGGTATTTATATTGAAATACGTGTAAATTGTGTTTTTGTTATGGTATATGTAGAGCCAGCTGTCAATATTACGTCATTACATGTGATGGAGAGACGAGAACTTGGGATAAACCACGTACAGTTAGCATGTTCTGGTATTTATATTGAAATACGTGTAAATTGTGTTTTTGTTATGGTATATGTAGAGCCAGCTGTCAATATTACGTCATTACATGTGATGGAGAGACGAGAACTTGGGTTAAACCACAGTCAGCATGTTCTGGTATTTATATTGAAATACGTGTAAATTGTGTTTTTGTTATGGTATATGTAGAGCCAGCTGTCAATATTACGTCATTACATGTGATGAAGAGACTAGAACTTGGGATAAACCACAGTTAGCATGTTCTGGTATTTATATTGAAATACGTGTAAATTGTGTTTTTGTTATGGTATATGTAGAGCCAGCTGTCAATATTACGTCATTACATGTGATGGAGAGACGAGAACTTGGGATAAACCACAGTTAGCATGTTCTGGTATTTATATTGAAATACGTGTAAATTGTGTTTTTGTTATGGTATATGTAGAGCCAGCTGTCAATATTACGTCATTACATGTGATGGAGAGACGAGAACTTGGAATAAACCACAGTCAGCATGTTCTGGTATTTATATTGAAATACGTGTAAATTGTGTTTTTGTTATGGTATATGTAGAGCCAGCTGTCAATATTACGTCATTACATGTGATGGAGAGACGAGAACTTGGGATAAACCACAGTTAGCATGTTCTGGTATTTATATTGAAATGTTTAGTAATACGTGTAAATTGTGTTTTTGTTACGGTATGAAAATTCTTCAATTCATTTTGTTCATACATACCTATATAATTTATGTCCAAATCATGGATATATAAACAGGATAGGAAGCTATTGTTGAAGAAACGATCCCTTAATGATGTAATTCAAATTTTCGCCGCAAAGAATACAAAATTACGTATGAAAGTGGGGCTGTAGTCTGCGTGTGAATTTTAGCATTCACACACAGATTGCAGCGCCAAAATTTTAGATTTGTAACGGCCAATTTTAACGTTTATTCCATTGTGATTCTAACGTTTGTCACGTCGCATTTACGTTTTTATCGTTAGATTGTCAACGTTTAGTGACGTCATAACCGTTGATTTCACAATACTTATAAGCATTGAAAAACTGTGTACAAGCTTTTCAACGCTTATATATATATATATATATATATAAATATAACATATATATATATTATATATATATATATATATATATATATATATATATATATATATATATATATATATATATATATATATATATATATATATATACAGTATATATAAAATAAATATTGTATTATTGGTAAAAATACGTAAAATACTTTGAGTATGATTTATAAAATAACCCGCTGTACTTAACGGTGTGAAATATAAAATAATATAAATTTTATACAGATTCATGGATTGCTTCTGATGGACAACTGCAGATTAAGTTTGAGAAGCACAGTCAAGTTCTTGGCTCATACACTTACACCTGCACTAATGGGTATCGACTCAATGGCTCAAAGTTTATCTCATGCAGTAACGGAAAACTACGCGGGATAACAAAATGTGTACAAAAACGTAAGTGTAATATTTTTTAAGTAGAAAAAAAAAGAAAAAATAGTAAAAACGGTTAAAGTTTGTCAATTTTTGCTTTGTTTACTTCAAAAGAAAAGTATTTACGGACTGTATTTAAATTGCTTGTAAGTAAAAATATATAAAGGAAAATATATGAAATCATTTGAAAGTTAACAGTAACAGCTACCTATGATAAAATTTTAAAAACCCGTGATCATCAGATAAGAGAGAAAATTGAAATTAACATGGGCTCTTATGGGACTAAAACTTCAAAAAAAAAAAAAAAAAAAAAAGAGTCATAATTTAAAATCTAGCATGTTCACCCCCCAATTGTTTCACATTTTTGAAGATTTTTTATCGTAATGTATGCCTGTCATATTTTTCTGTTGTTTAATTTTTTAGTCAAATCCCGCAATAACTGATTTCCTGCCTTAATAAGTTTTCATTACATTAATTAAATACAAAGACACAATAAATTATATATTTTACAAGGGAAAAAATTAATACATAATGTAATAATTATTCAAAGCTGTGTAAAATCGTTAAATTTTCAAAACCGATTAGTTTAAAAAAAAAATAGCAGTTGAGTTACATTAAACTTTTTGTGATACGATTACGATTTTGAATTAATTATAAAAAATCTTAAAACTGGATTTTTTTTTTTTTTTTTTTTTAGAGTGAATCGTTAATTTTTAAAACGCCTTTTTGTTTGATTTTTTTTAAATATTGTAAGAAAATACAAGATAAGATAAAGTCTAGACTGTGGCTGGCATTGGTGCAGTAAATATCACAAAATAACAAGAAAAGAAATGTTAACTTTAAAGCCTCGTTCACAATGGACTTTTTCTAAGTTTTCTTAAGTGAAAATGCTAATTTTTTCCACTTAAGAACAACTGGTGTTCACAATGAAACTATTGTTGCACTTAAGAATTTTCTTAATTGATTTCACTTAACAAATTTTTTTTCTTAATTTTTCTTAAGTGGCTAATTAGAAGATTTATTTGAATTTACGTAAGAATCAAACCGTTGTTGATGCTTACGTAAATTCAAATAATTCTTCTATTTAGCTACTTAAGAATAAATAAGAAAAAAAAATTGTGAAGTGAAAGTTCTACGTAAAAAATTAAGCAAAAAAATTTCTTAAGTGGAAATCAAACTGTTTTCTTAATTTGAAAAAATTAGCGTTTTCAAAAAGTCCATTGTGAACGAGGCTTAACCGGTTCAAGCACTTGCCCAGGCCAAAATCATCGAGTGCTTTTTTTTTTTTTTTTTTTTTTTTTTTTTTTTTTAATGGTCAACCAGGGTTTTAAGCTTTTAGTTTGAAAACGAGCTATTTCGAGTTGTGTTCGTGAATGACTCGTTAAAAAAATAAGTTTTTTAAAAAAAATCGAGCTAAAGAAAGCAGAGAAATAAAGTTCGCAATTATGGTTTACAATTATGTTTTTAATATTATATCATGTCAAATAAGCTGTTAAAAATATTGTTCAGAATTATTTTATTTATGTCTTTTAGCCGTCAAAAACAAGTTTTTTGTAATGAAAATTTAGCTTTTCTCTTCGAAATTTTGTTTTTTAACATCGTCTCAAATATCGAGCTTTCCGAGCTTTAGCTCGTTTTTCGAATTGAACCTAAACTCGGGTTTCAAGTTAAATCGAGCTAAATATTTCAGACCAGGTTAAAAAAAAGTTGAATTTTTTACAGCTATATATATATATATATATATATATATATATATATATATATATATATATATATATATATGTTGGCAACCATTGCCGAATTCGCTCATTGGCCGAAATAAGTGACCACGTCGCGGCGTGGCAATGCATTTTTGCCAAGATCCGAAATGCATCGTAATTTTGACCACGTTGCGGAGTGGTTTTTAACAAATGCCAAATTTTTGGCAAATACATTTTAGCCAGTTCGTAGAGTGTTTTTTGATAATTGCCACGCTGCAGCGTGGTCAAAATGTTTAATACGCAGGTTACGATATTCGGTATAAGTATAAATAATATGTCATATATTTTTTTATTATTATAACATATCATTTTATATTATGGTTTTCAGTTAATTAAAATATTTATAAATTTATAAAAATGATTTCTTATTAAATTTGACAACAAAAAAATGTCTATGGTCAACATTACGATGCACAAGTGCTGAATTTCGGATCTTGGCAAAATTGCATTGCCACGCTGCGACGTGGTCACCTATTTCGGCCAATGAGCGAATTCGGCAATGGTTGCCAACATATATATATATATATATATATATATATATATATATATATATATATATATATATATATATATATATATATATATATATATATATATATATATATATATATATATATATATATATATATTTATATACACACACACACACACACACACATATATATATATATATATATATATATATATATATATATGTTGTAAAAATTGAATTTCGAGCGAGGTGACATGATGAATGAGGAAAAATTTGCTCTTACCTTCCACTTGAAGACCCTGGGCTTTACACTCGCTGATAGTTTATATTGAATTTTAACAAAAATTAAAATTACGTCACTAAATGTACATATTAAAAAACTCAATTCACTAGTCTTTAAAATTATACATAGCTATGTTAAAATTAACTCACACAAACATGAACGTTTTCGGAAAGCATTCGTTTTTACACGTGTGTCGGCTTTCCTTACTCCTATGTCACTGAACTTATGAACTTAACTTATTGGGGAAACGAGTCGTCCGCTTGAGATAAGAGTAAAAGAATATAGACAAAAGATAGACAAAGAAGACGCGGGATATTCTAAATTAGTAGACCATACACTTGAAAACAAACATGATATTAGATGGGATGAGGCAAAGGTAATTGGCAGAGAGAGCCATTACAAGAAAAGAAAAATATTAGAAGCAATAGAGATGGCGAGAAGAAAAAAATGACACGATAAGTCAACCCAGTTATGATTTACCCCCGGTTTGGACATCACTCTTACAGCCATATAAGAAAGATATACCACAAGACCGTATAGAGAGAGAGAACAAAGTTGAAGTGCAAAATAACAACCATTCCCCCCTCCCATTGCGTAGGTCAGTGCGCATCGGGAGACGAACCAATTTTTCATAAGTTCAGTGACATAGGAGTAAGGAAAGCCGACACACGTGTAAAAACGAATGCTTTCCGAAAACGTTCATGTTTGTGTGAGTTAATTTTAACATAGCTATGTATAATTTTAAAGACTAGTGAATTGAGTTTTTTAATATGTACATTTAGTGACGTAATTTTAATTTTTGTTAAAATTCAATATAAACTATCAGCGAGTGTAAAGCCCAGGGTCTTCAAGTGGAAGGTAAGACCAAATTTTTCCTCATTCACATATATATATATATATATATATATATATATATATATATATATATATATATATATGTTTGAAAATTTGAATATCAAGCGAGGTGACAATCATGATGATAAAAATTCATTGTAGTCTTACCTTCTATAAGACGCTGGGCTTTCACTCGCTGATTGTTTTGACGATAAAAACATATTATATATATATATATATATATATATATATATATATATATATATATATATATATATATATATATATATATATATATATATTTTTTTTTTTTTTTTTTTGGCTGTTTGGCTTTATTTGCATTTATATGATTCGTTTCAGATGGTGTTATAGTGCAAGATAAATATTTTCAAAATATTTATATATTGATATATATATATATATATATATATATATTATATATAAATATATATATATATAGTAAGTATGGGTTAAAGTAAAAATGTCCCTCTATCAGAGCTATTTTAATGATAACAAAAATCAAGATTGCTCCGGTGCTCCATATAAGCGCAATGTTTGAACTCATCTAAATTAACAATTTCAGATCCTGATTCATCCAAAACCAAATCTCCAACACTCTCCACCAATGTCCATATCTCCACAACTGAGATTACAGAAGTCGTTAGTGATAAAAACATGACAAATAATATTCTCTACGGCGTGGTTGCCATACTTTCTGTTATCTCGGCATGTCTGCTTGCTTACTACATGTACACGTGTAAGTCGACACGTGTCACAGACACTGGACCACCTGTGCACGTGCCAGAAAACTTGTACGACTACCCCGTGTTTGAACTAAGAGATAATTTACAACAAGACGAAGCTGCTTATGACTACGCCATGTTTGTGGAACATTTACCTGCAGGTGACAGTGTACATGCCAATCAGTGTCACGTAGATAATGATCTTTATCAGTCCCTGGATGTTTAACATTTTTGTTAACTATTTGTAACGTACACGGAAAAAAATTGAAGAAATGGAGAAAAAAAAATACAATTTTTAAACTAGAAAACGCATCTGAATTTACGTGATTTTTAACGCTATTTTGAGCATCGTAGAGTGGGTAGCACGGAAAACATAAATTTAATAAATTATTTAGATACATATCAATAACTCTTTAGTACTAAACACCGAGCCCAAAGGTGTAGTGGTTAGCGTTGCTGCCTAACTGATCGGGAGATCCACGGTTCGCTTCCCACCTGGTGAGGGCGTGGCTTATCCTGGCATTTACGCTGACTGCACGCGCTTTGGAGCATTCGGGAGATGCTGTTCAGGTAACTGACCAGTATCGGCTGTCTTCTCCAAGGTTTCTATGGTTTCCTTGGACGGGTAGGTAAATACCGAGACACTTCCCATTAGGCCACAGCCGCCAAACCTTCCCTCAACCCTCCTATATCCCCCGAACTCGAATACTATAGCATTCTGAGGAATTTGACAATTCCATAAATAACCTTCAACAAGTGCATTCAGTGCATCTTGATCGTAAGAAGAATGGAAGTATTGGAAAAAAAAAATAAAAAAAAAATAATAACTCTCTTGCAAAAAGTTGCAAGAGTAACTCGTTAGTACAAACGTAAATTCTTTAGTGGTAAATAGTTAACTCTTTAGATTCTAAAAAGTTTAGTATGTATCTAAAGAATTTATTATGAAAAAAGTCTAATTAGTAGCTATTTAGATACATTATTTCCGTGTAGAGGGGGACCGCGACTTGGACCTGAAATCATTGCTTTACAGCCTTATCGCGTTGTATGAGCCGGTTCCAATGAGATCATTGAAGTTCAGCAATGTCGAGCGCGGTCACAACTTGGATGGGTGAACGACTGTGAAAAGTCTCGTACACATTCAAATGCTGAAGCGTAGCTGTATTCACATGATATGGTATGACCATGTGCTCTCTTAATTGTGTGCTGCTATCATATGCAATGAGGAAGACTAATGATTTTTGGGACAGCATTTGAGCACATTTTTAGAAAGAGTATAATTAGTAGATTCTATAGACCCCTTGCACATCCTTGCGCTTTGTCGCCATGTTTGTGGTGACTAATGCATTGTCCAGCATAGGGGAAACTTCGTTTTTCCTAATTTTTCACATACAAAATTGTTAATTTCAACTCAACAAATTTTTCTCATATCCTTCGAGCTTATTAGGAGCTAGAAATAAGGCTTTGATTGAGGTTTGAAGCTTCTTTTGCTAATAAAAAAATTAAAATGATGTTTTTCCTATGCTGGCCTATGTATTCCTGACCAACAAAATGGCGGCTCTTAAATATGAGTGCAAGCGGTCTATTGACGTCAATATTTACCTTTATTACTTAAATTTCAGCGATTAATTAATGATTTAAAAGTGGCGGCCACGCCCCCAAGAAGCCTGTGCCGTTAGTCATTTGTTTGAATTTGCAGCGGAGTCTGATCTTCTTCTGCAAATTTGGATACGAGATTTTAAATTTTACGTGAATTTTTAAAATCTCGTATCCGAATTTGCAGAAGAAGATCAGACTGCGCTGCAAATTAAAACAGATGACTAACGGCACAGGCTTCTTGGGGGCGTGGCCGCCAATTTTAAATCATTAATTAATCGCTGAAATTTAAGTAATAAAGGTAAATATTGATGTTAATAGAATCTACTAATTATGCTCTTTCTAAAAATGTGCTCAAATACTGTCCCAAAATTCCTCATTGCTAAACATACGGCAATATGATATGTTCTCAAAACCCGCATGTGTGTGTGAGGTACAACTACAACAATAACATTACAAGAACAACAACTTTTTTTTACAATAATTCTTTGTACATGATTTATTTACAAAAAAAAGATAAAAAAATACATACACTATAATTTTGAAATCAAATTAAGTAACTTTAAAAAAAATATTAATATTATATTTATTTATTAATAAATATAATATTAATATACTAATAATATACAAAAATAATAATAATAAATAATAATAATATACATATTAATGTATTTATTAATAATAAATATTAATAAAAAATAATATATTTGTACCGAAAGAATATATTATTTGATTTTTTTTTTTTTTTTTGCTTGCCATATTGTGTTATCGTGCTATACACCAATCCCAGTCCCAGTCAAGACATTGTCTTATCGACAGGTAAGGACTTTCCAAATTAATGGAAAATCACACACGGACCGGCCACGGCCTAACTACACAGCCCGGCATTAGCCACGACAGCCTAGAGAAACCGTGGAAACATCTAGGCAGGCTGGTCAGTACAATCACATCAATCATGTACCTCCCGAATACTGTGCGTCGTCATGGAATGCATGTAAACATACATCGTGCAACGTGTTGTGCTCTCACACTTCACGTACGCACCCAGCAGTGGCTCGAACTTATACTCGGTGAGGAGTACACAGTTGCGAGTCAGCTGTCTTCACCACTCGGCCATACCAGCAATATCGGCAATTTGATCGTGTTTTCACATGTTAAACGTAGCTAAACTTTTTAAGAAATATTTCAACTTTCCTTTGTGTTAATATTATAATTAGCGATCATTTAGATTGTGAGATATCAGTCGGTCACCTACTTCCTTAAAGTGTAAATCAACAATGGCTTTTTTAATAGTGACCATATCGTGCTAATACAGCGATTTAAAACATATATTTATAGCAGTTATTAATTAAACTTAAAATTGCGATTTGATCATAAAACGAGACGTTGTCTGAATATCTATTGCCTTTAGATATGAGAAAGCAAAATGATTTAATAGCTTTTAAAAAAACAACTAAAACTTTTTCTATTAAATAAGCAGTATTATGCAATTGATATGATTGATGAAATAATTTAAATACGAATTCTAATTTTATACATATATAAGTTAAATTTTTATTATTATTAAGTGCCGTTTCTTTTTTGTTTTATTTGTATGTTGAAAATGCTTTGACAATCATTTATATATTGTTATTTTTGGCAATCACCTATATTCAACTCAAAAAACCTGAGTTACCTGCCTTTCGACCTTTTACGGTATCGCCCAGCCGCCCCCCTTCTCCTCAAATGTGACAATGGGCGATACTTTAAGCATGCCCGATTTAAATCGACTGAGGTTTTTTGAGTTGAATATACTAATGCATTGGATTAAATTATGTATCTTGGATGAAAGAAATGAAGAAAAAAATTTGAATTTGGAGGTTTATTAAATATATGAGTAAAATACCAATTTTTGAGGAACGCAAAGAAAAAAATGTTATATAATGTTTCAAATATTTTTCTTAATATCATATATCATACAAAATATGCTGTTTAAAATATTTTTAATATAAAAATTATTTTATTGATAACTTTTATAGTTCAAAAATGAGAATGAAGCTGTTTTCTTCATAGACTCAAACGATAGTTCTCAAACTCGGGCTCAAATAACGAGCTATTAAGTTTGAGCTTGATTTCAAGCTAAACCCGAGTTTCAAACCGGGCTAAAAAAATTAAATAAGCCGTGGCTTTTGAAATTTCAAATTTTCTACAGCTCTAATTAGTATATCCTAATTGAGCATTTTTATTTTAAAATAATGTAAATGTAGAGTTACGTATCTTAACTATTATTTCTGTATTTTTTTTTACAAATTTACAGCCTTAAAATTATAAATATTGCTTAATATATATGAAGGGAAAATCTGGGGAAAAGTTTAAACTATAACAAATAAATTATTAAAATATAATTAAGATTATGTGAGTTTGTAATTTAACGCCTATTTTACACGGGAAGTTTTAATGAAAGGATTTGGCTTTTCAAAGAAGCCAGACACTTTCACTATTAAGGTTGTTCTTACGAAATATTTTGTAAACCATAGTTACAATACACATTGGAAAATATATTTTTATTATTTTATCTTATATATTTATTTTTATTTCTTTATTCACCTATTCATTAATTTATCAATAAGTGTATCTATCTATCTATCTATCTATCTATCTATCTATCTATCTATCTATCTATCTATCTATCTATCTATCTATCTATCTATCTATCTATCTATCTATCTATCTATCTATCTATCTATCTATCTATCTATCTATCTATCTATCTATCTATCTATCTATCTATCTATCTATCTATCTATCTATCTATCTATCTATCTATCTATCTATCTATCTATCTATCTATCTATCTATCTATCTATCTATCTATCTATCTATCTATCTATCTATCTATCTATCTATCTATCTATCTATCTATCTATCTATCTATCTATCTATCTATCTATCTATCTATCTATCTATCTATCTATCTATCTATCTATCTATCTATCTATCTATCTATCTATCTATCTATCTATCTATCTATCTATCTATCTATCTATCTATCTATCTATCTATCTATCTATCTATCTATCTATCTATCTATCTATCTATCTATCTATCTATCTATCTATTTATTTATTTATTTATCCGTTTATTTAATGTTTATTTATTTAGTGTTATAAACTAGCCACCTGTAGTAGCTGTATTGACTGCACATATCCTGTAAGCTAGGCCACCAGTTGGTCACATGTGACAACCAGGTTGCATATTTTACTTCTCTGCAGGCGTTACGTCGAAGAGAAAAAAAAAAAGGTGTAAAAAAAGTATTTTCTGATCAAAATGATATTTATAATAATTTTAAACAAATTTTTCTTGGGTGTCTTAAAAATAATAATTTCTTTTTACAATTAACGTCAGGTGAACACAAAGCTCAATTAGATTATTTTTTGCATTGTATTGAAAATTCACTCAACAGATGGCATAATATAAATATTAAAAAGTATAGCCCCATTACACTCATATTTAAGAGCCGCCATTTTGTTGGTCAGGAATACATAGCTTATCATAGGAAAAACATCATTTTTATATTTTTAAAAGCAAAAAAAGTTTCAAACCTCAATCAAAGCCTTATCTAGTTCGTAATAAGTTCGATGAAAATGAGAAAAAATCATTCATAAAAAAACTTTAATAAATAATAAATATAATAAAATAATAAAAATATATAATATAATAATAAACTGTTTTTATGTTAAAAATTATTAGAAATGATGTTTGCCCTATGCTGGACAATGTATTAGGCACCACAAACATGGCGACAAAGCGCAAGGATGTGCAAGGGTGCTATATATTCAGATTTAGATACATTATTAACTTTTTGTACCGTCGTTCACAAAAACTGATGACATTACGTTACTCGCTACAGTTTTTTGAAAATTAACGATACTACTTTACTGACTAATATTAAAAGTAGTAACGTTACTTTTAACGTTACTTTTTAAAGTTACTTACTTTAAAATTAATTGTTATAAAATAACAAAATATATCAAAAACATGTTTTAAATTTTGTTTTTTCCCCCTGATAGAATATAAATAGATTTTAATCAAAATCATATCAATGATTTTAAAATACTATATTATGTAAAAAGCATTTTTATGTATTTATAGAAATAGAAGCTTATGTACTTAAATCGCTTGTCAAGTTATTTTTTTATCATTTAGAATACTAGATTGATAATTACCATACCTTATTATCCATGAATTAGACACCAACACGTTGATTTTGTATTTATTTTGCCTGTTATTTCACGTATCTGACGTCACAATGTACCGCGGAAGTCATAAAAATTATCTATAACTATTTAATAAGAAAAAGTACATGTGAACTTTACAAAGAAACAAAAAAATTAAATTTAAAAAGAATGAACAATTTGGCCCTATAATCACTGTTATGTATAAAATTGTAAACAACTTAATAAAAAATGATTGTGAGATTATTTTTAATAAGGAAATTCATAATTATTATACAAGACAAGACATATTGACTTTCGAAGATCTAACGTTGGCACAATGGCTTTATTAACTAAAGTTACTCATTTATTCGATTAAATACCCGAACAGCTAAAAAATGAAAAGAGCTTTTTTTTATATTTAAGGTGGTGGGGGACCTACTTGGACCGGAAGTCGCTAAAAGAAGAACTATATTTTCTCAATAATTTTTGAACATGATTTAATTGCAATAAAACAAACACTATAATTTTCTATTAAAATCAAGTAAATTTAAAAAAAAATAATTTATACCCAAAAAAAATATTAATGATATTTTTAATTGTAAGAAAGTTTCTAATTTTACTAAAATTTCCAGCTCAAATTTAAATTTCCACATTTATATGTTATCTTAAAAGTGTAATAACTTAAATATTTGATCGTGTTTTCACATGTTTGACATAACTAAATTTTTAAGTAACATTTCTTCTTTACTTTGTGTTATTATTATTATTCGCAACCGTGCCTAGTTTGCGAGATATCAGTCGGTCACCTAACCCCCTTAAGAAAAAATTAAAAAATTATAGATTTAACATGCAATGATATTCATGTATATAGGGTGTATGCGGATGACGTCATATTTATTGCGCTTGGAGGCCATACTGGAGTAGTGCATAACATTGCTCAGCATAGGACAAACTTTATTTAAGCCCATTTTCTTTGGGAAATCTGTTAATTTTTTGTTATTTGTTATTTTTCTCACATTCTTGAGATATTAATTCAACATATTTACAACATCAATGCTCTCAAAAATATTGCATAGTGGTTTTAAACTGGCAGAAATCACAACCAACAATTGCAATCGCCAATAATTATTCGCAACTTTTTATACAGCAACGAAATTTCTTCTTTAATTTAAAAATATGTTATTTAAAACATAATATAAAAGTACGCAGTTATTGTTTCTTCTTTTTTATTAGTGTTATTTAACTTGTGCATATTTTACTTTAGAAGTACAAACTTATACTTTGATATAAAAAAAAGCTAATGATGAGAGAGTGGCAAATAGTCTAATATAATATTGCAAACTTAGCTCGCTGCTCCAGTTTTTTAATGGTGAAAATTCATTGTGTGTAGATCCTATACTCGACTCAAAAAACCTCAGTCGATTTAAATCGGGCATGCCTAAAGTATCGCCCATTGTCACATTTGAGGAGAAGGGGGGGTGGGGGGGCGGCTGGGCGATACCGTAAAAGGTCGATTAGCAGGTAACTCAGGTTTTTTGAGTCGAGTATATATATATATATTATGTGCAGTGGCGGCCCAATAGAGGGGGATGAGGGGACATTTCCCCCGGGCGCCGTGGTAAAAAGGGCGCCGGAGTAAAAAGGGCGCTCGGCGAGAAAATAAGTGCCTCATAAATTAGTATAAAAACTACAATAATACAACCTAAAATACAAAAACCTATGAAATTGAAGCTTGATAATGCACAATCTGTAAAATTGTAGTGCACTTAATGTCAGCATTTTATGTCAAATGAAAATGAATAAAAAATAAAAAAAAAGTATTTAATTTTTAATTTTTTTTATTATTATTATTTTTTTTTTTTAATTAACCAAGGAACAGTTTTCTATCCTCCACAAATAATTATTTGTGGATAGTTAGTAAAGTAACTTAAAAGTTTCAGCTCAAATAAAATCTTCCGCAAATTTAGTATTGACTGTTTATGTTACTCAAAATGCGGAAAAGGAAGAGACCGGAAAAGGAAACCACGTGACGGTAAAAGTGGGAGAAAATTTGGTGCCAGCAGCAAGCTGGTCTGAGCTACCTCCCACTTTTACCGTCACGTGGTTTCCTTTTCCAGCACTTCCTTTTCCGCATTTTGAGTAAACATAAGCGGTCAGTATGTATATAAAACGTCAAGCTCTTCATGTGCAAAATTATACTTGAACAACTTATTAACAAAAAATACTTTAGCGTGTTCTATATGCAGATAAACTCTTATTGACTTGAGTTAAAAAACGATTTTTACGAGATTGTTAATGTTTTTTTTACCGAGATCAAATTTATTGCAAATCGGATGCATATTTATATTTACATATATAAAGTCAAAAAAAAAAAAAAAAAAAAAAAAAAAATTGAAAATTCGTTGTGGATAAATCCAATCAATTTTTAGAACCAAACTTTTCAATCTGGATAGTATTTTTTAAAACCTGAAAAGAAAAAAAAAAAAATTCAAAGCATGGGTCAAAATCGGAGTTCAAATGCTCAAATATAGATTCATTAGAATTGGGGGTGGTGCATTTTACGACACTTTCACACTCTGTTGTGACAACATGCAGTTTTTTTTTTTTTTTTTTTTTTTTTCCAATTTTGGGTACAGCACACTCTACAGAAAACAATACAACCCTACCCTGACCCTACCCTAAAGTACGTACATGCTACCTTAATATATATGTCGTAAAGAAATTTTTCAAAAGCAATTTAGAATCATGTTCTCATATTGTAGAAAAAAATATCAACATTTTTCTTCGATTTTATACTCAAATGGTGTAAAAAAATATTAAATTTGAAGTACTTGAATTGTAATAGCAAATTCTTTAGGTATACTAATTTTGCATTTTATGCCAAAAAGGGGCGTGGCCCCAAAAAATTCGCGCCTGCGGCGCAATAGGGGGCTTCGCCCTATTCACCTAAATATGCTATTTCTACGGGTGGGGGCGCACCGCGAGTTTATCCCCCGGGCGCCC
This sequence comes from Ecdyonurus torrentis, assembly GCA_949318235.1. Classification (NCBI taxonomy): domain Eukaryota; kingdom Metazoa; phylum Arthropoda; class Insecta; order Ephemeroptera; family Heptageniidae; genus Ecdyonurus; species Ecdyonurus torrentis. Next base: position 845,724 of record OX439137.1, on the reverse strand, counting down.
AATTGACGGGCCGCCACTGGGCAGAATGATTTATTTTTCTATGCCACCCATGTTATTGAGTTATCCAAAATGGCGTCGACTTTAACATGAATGCATACACCCTATAAGAGAATAATCTAACATAAGTGTATACGTTAAAATAATTTTTATTATTGTTTGATAATTATTATTTTTTTTCTCTAAAGTTTGATAACTCTAGTATTGCACCTTATAGTTAATTAATTATGTATCTTTCTTTCTTTAAGAATTTTTTTTCTTTATGTTTCGCTTCAACACGAGCTATGCTCTCTGAAGCAGCGGTTATATGTGACATATGAAATGAATCTCTTTGTAGTTAGAGCTGTAAAAAACTCGAAATATTTTTAGCCCGGGCTGAAATTTTTTAGCCCGGTTTGACTTGAAACCCGGGTTTAGATTGAAATCGAGCTTATACTCGAAAAACGAGCCAAAGCTCGGAAAGCTCGACATTTGAGCCAAAGTTTAAAAACGAGCTTTCCAGCCTATATGAAGAAAAAAACTCGATTTTTATTACGAAAAAATTGTTTTTGAAGGATAACAGTCATAAATAAAATAAAATTATTTTAAAAATTATTTTAAACAGCTTATTTTGCATGATAGAATATTAAAAATGCCATTTTAAACAAAAGTTACAAACAAAAAAAAAATCTTTGCTTTCTTCAAAAATTGTACTTTAGCTCGATTTATTTTCAAAAGCTCGTTATTTTCACGAGTCATTTACGAGCTCAACTTGAAAAAGCTCGTTTTCGAGCTAAAAGCTCCAAACCCGGGTTTACCATTTTCAAAAAAACGAGTACCCGAAGATTTTGGCCCGGGCGGGTGCTCGAACCGGTTTAAATTTACAGCTATACTTTGTAGTCTATGTGTTTTAAATAAATAAAAAAAAAAAAAAAAAAATGCTGACCCAGTGCTGAAATAATTTCATTTCTGGCGAGTGCTGCCACTCGGTGAGATAATTATGAACTACGTCAAGTAAGCTGGCTCTCACACTACAGTGCTGCACGTAGTGATCAAGTGGACAAAATTGTAACTAAACATCATGACGTCACCATCTACTAATTTTTATCTTATCACTACGATGTCTAAATATTTTTATTCTAAATAATAAATGTAATGTTAAGTGTAAAATATTAAAGATACCACATATTACTCAATCCTTTAAAATACTGAAGTTAATTTTAGCGTTTACGTTATTTACTTAAAGGCATAGAAAACATTGAAACAACATGTTCTAAACACAAAATGGGATCTACAAAATTGATGATATTTTTTACCAGAATATTAATGTGGTAGTGCCACAAAAGAGCTTGAAAAAAAAAATGTAAAGTATGCAATTTGCTTGAATATTCCTGTTTATGACGTCAATAACATGCAAAAACTAATATGAAAATGTTGTGCGGATTGCATAAATCTAAATTTTCTGATCAATGCTATATACGGAGCTATGGTTGGGTTTTGAGACCAACTAAAGTTATTTATAAAAGTCCCATCAAGTGTTTTGTTATGTAAATGAAAATGTTTTCATGTTTTCTATGCCTTTTTAAACATTTGTATTACATTTCTAAAAAAAATTAAGAACTATTATTATTGTTGCTTTTAATATATTATTAATTGAGAGATTTGATTCATAACGGTAAAATTAAAAAAATTTATTATAATTACGAAAGCATTTTTATATATAATTAAGAAAATTTTGAGGTACTAGAAAATTTTGAAATATTAGAAATAAAATATGTTAAATTAATTTAAGTATATTATGTACCACAAATTACACAGTATAGAATTAAAACTTCAAAACACTTTTTTTATAAAAAAAAATACTAAAAATAAATAACTTTCTATGTAGAGTTTATATAAAAATATGGTTTAATTACACATTTTTAATATTTTTGAGAAGGAAACATAAATGGTAAACTTCTAAAATGTTGTTTAAATTAAAAAAAAAAATAAAAAATACGTATAATATTTACAAGAGGGCGGGTATTCTAATGTGACACGAAATGAAAAACTTGTTCTTGCAGGGGTGAATTTTCATATCCAATTCAATGACTTAAAGTAGGGGTTCAATATATACTTGGTGCCCCTGGGAGCTGTAATTATAAATTTATGGCCACAAAAAGGTGATTTATGAAAAATATATACGTCACTTTTTTACATTCAATTTAACCACTTAAACGTCATGGGGTCATGGTGCTAAAATAAAGTTTTGGTGAAATATTTAGTCCCATTTGATTACATGTAAAATCCGTGTTTTACGTTTACAGCCATATAACTGCCATATATATAAGTGCGTATTAGAGCGTCATATTTTATAGGGTAACTTTTGGTCGGGAGATCATTCACCCCTTCAAGTGGCAGTTTCTACTTTGTGTCATATTAGGATATCCGCCCGGCGCCCATGTTAGTGTGAAATTTAAAGCAAAGTGTAAAAAATTGTATTAAGTATTAAATATTCTCACTCACCCTTATCTTTAATATGTAATGTGCATTAAATGTTTTAATAATATACAGTATAATTACAAAATAATACAGTATAATACAGTATAACTACAGTATAATACAGTATAATTACAGTATAAAACAGTATAATTACAGAATAATACAGTATAATACAGTATAATTACAGTATAAAACAGTATAATTACAGAATAATACAGTATAACTACAGAATAATACAGTATAATACAGTATAATTACAGTATTATTACACAGTATTTTAAACGTCATGAATTTGAACATTAAAATGATACAAAAAAAATTTGAAAAATTAAAAACGTGTTTACGAGAACTAAATTTTATTTAAAAGGCCCATTTTGTGTTAAATAATTTAAAGTTATAATAAAATAAAATAATATATATAATAGATAATATAATATATATTAATTTATAATAAAATATAATATACTACTGTCTTGTCTTTTAGATAAATAACTGATGAGCCATATTTTTTATAATTCAAAATGTTGGCACCAGACCCCCTTTGGATCGCTCTGAAAAAAATTACCTGCATTTAGTATGCAACTTTAAGCATCGTGACCGATTTTGAGCATCCTCGCTTAAAAACTCTAATTTTGGTAGCGCTAAAACCAAAATGGGCAATTGTGACCATTTCGACGGCCGAGCGCTTCAAGCTAGTTTTGAGGACTCATATCTCGGAAACTAAATGTGATAGAAAACTAATTTTTTTTTATCTGAAAGAACAACAAAATGGTATTGTAACTGTAACATTATTTAGTCGTTGCAATAATTATTGTTTTAGTTAAAAATCGCCCAATATCGAAAAAAATCCGATTTGGGGTGTTAGTCAAAGTTATGCTATAAACAAGTAAAAATTATTTTTGGCTTTTTCAGAGTTTATATGCATCCACTAGGTTCCTGTTAACACAGAAATTAGTATGAAAAAAATATCAAATTTTTTTTGAACCCTTAAAGGTACGACACATAGGGGCCATTTTTCTAAAATTCATGTTTTTGGATGCAAAATAAATCGATGTCTGACAACTTTAAAAAATATGATACACATATCACCAAAAGGCTTATAATGTGTGCTTTTAGAAACCGTAAGAAAAAGTTTGGGTTTTTGCCTGACGAATTTTTTATAGCGCTTTCTTTAGAGGCCTCCGCGCGGGCCACGCAGCGCGCGTATCACAGCCTGACGGCCCCGCGCAACAACTTTGAGCTCTTATAAACCGATGTCTGCTACTCGCAACCTTAATGTATTATACATCATTGTAATCGGCTTGATTTAAAATATTATAATCAATATTAAAAATGATGGGTTATTATGTTCCTGAATTATGCCAAGGTACTGTGTAAATATACAATTCGAGCGCGTGATGGACTACCGATAAGTAAAACATATCGACGTTATACACATGTTAAATAGCTGTCATTGCAAAATATTGTATTTTAAGGCATTTTATAGCAATAATGCGATACTTTCAAAGAATATTTTCAATTCTAGAAATTTTTTGTGTGACTTTTTTTTTTTTTCTCTTAATCTTTTTCAATCTATTTTTGCTTTTTGTTTATATAAGTATCAGCATTTTTTTAGTCACGCTTTTATGAATTATGCCTTATAATTTTTGTAAATATGTGCATTTACTCTTTATTAATTTTTCCTCTACTTTGAAATTTATTGTTTAATAAATTTTTGTTGCATAATTAGGAAACAATTACTGTTACCTTTTTTCAGAACTGTGATCATTTTGGTTATTTTTATATATAAACTTTATGGGTATTTGTTTTCAGTTTAATGTCACCTTGACGCGTAATTTACAGGAACTTAAAAGTGGAAGATTACGAAGACTTATCATGTATAATGTTAAAAAAAAAAAAAAAAAAAAGTAACACAAAAAATTTCCAGAATTGAAAATATTCTTTGAAAGTATCGCATTATTGCTATAAAATGCCTTAAAATACAATATTTTGCAATGACAGCTATTTAACATGTGTATAACGTCGATATGTTTTACTTATCGGTAGTCCATCACGCGCTCGAATTGTATATTTACACAGTACCTTGGCATAATTCAGGAACATAATAACCCATCATTTTTAATATTGATTATAATATTTTAAATCAAGCCAATTACAATGATGTATAATACATTAAGGTTGCGAGTAGCAGACATCGGTTTATAAGAGCTCAAAGTTGTTGCGCGGGGCCGTCAGGCTGTGATACGCGCGCTGCGTGGCCCGCGCGGAGGCCTCTAAAGAAAGCGCTATAAAAAATTCGTCAGGCAAAAACCCAAACTTTTTCTTACGGTTTCTAAAAGCACACATTATAAGCCTTTTGGTGATATGTGTATCATATTTTTTAAAGTTGTCAGACATCGATTTATTTTGCATCCAAAAACATGAATTTTAGAAAAATGGCCCCTATGTGTCGTACCTTTAAGGGTTCAAAAAAAATTTGATATTTTTTTCATACTAATTTCTGTGTTAACAGGAACCTAGTGGATGCATATAAACTCTGAAAAAGCCAAAAATAATTTTTACTTGTTTATAGCATAACTTTGACTAACACCCCAAATCGGATTTTTTTCGATATTGGGCGATTTTTAACTAAAACAATAATTATTGCAACGACTAAATAATGTTACAGTTACAATACCATTTTGTTGTTCTTTCAGATAAAAAAAAATTAGTTTTCTATCACATTTAGTTTCCGAGATATGAGTCCTCAAAACTAGCTTGAAGCGCTCGGCCGTCGAAATGGTCACAATTGCCCATTTTGGTTTTAGCGCTACCAAAATTAGAGTTTTTAAGCGAGGATGCTCAAAATCGGTCACGATGCTTAAAGTTGCATACTAAATGCAGGTAATTTTTTTCAGAGCGATCCGAAGGGGGTCTGGTGCCAACATTTTGAATTATAAAAAAAATGGCTCTGATATAAAAACATTTTACATGTTTTCCATTTCAAAACATTTTCCATTTACTATTTAGTAAATGAGTTAATAGAAACATATACTATCTAAATAAAAAAATAATCATTTATATATATATATATATATATATATATATATATATTTCCACGGTTTCTCTAGGCTGTCATGGCGAATGCCGGGCTGTGTACTTAGGCCGTGGCCGGCCCGTGTGTGCTTTTCCATTAATTGGAAAGTCCTTACCTGTCGATAAGACAATGTCTTGACTGGGACTGGGATTGGTGTATAGCACGATAACACAATATGGCAAGCAAGCATATATATATATATATATATATATATATATATATATATATATATATATATATATATATATATATATATATATATATATATATATATATATATATATATATATATATATATATATATATATATATATATATATATATATATATCGATGCCTCCGCGTCAAAAGCGAGCATCTACACTTTCCAGACTTCCGACAAAACGACTATCTACACTTTCCGAGCAGCGCTGTAACCCGACTAGCGGCCATAAGCTTAGCATTGCAGATGCTCGGCGGCGGAAAGTGTAGATAGTCGTTTTGTCGGAAATCTGGAAAGTGTAGATGCTCGCTTTTAACGCGGAGGCATCGATATATATTATGTAAATGAATATAAATAGTATTATTTTTTAAACAAATGATCAAGTGATCTGGGCTCAAGATTTAGCCGATAGTCAGTATTTTAATTTTTAATGTATTTATTTTTATTCTGAACTGTATAATTTTAAACATATGTAAAAATAAAGAAGTTAAGTTAAATGTCGGTCACCTACCCCCTTAAGAAAAAATTATATATTTAACATGCAATGATATTCATGTATATACGAGAATAATCTAACATAGGTGTATACGTTAAAATAATTTTTATTATTGTTTGATAATTATTATTATTTTTCTCTAAAGTTTGATAACTCTAGTATTGCACCTTATAGTTAATTAATTATATATCTTTCTTTCTTTAAGAATATTTTTTCTTTATGTTTCGCTTCAACACGAGCTATGCTCTCTGAAGCAGCGGTTATATGTGACATATGAAATGAATCTTTTTGTAGTAGAGCTGTAAAAAACTAGAAATATTTTTAGCCCGGGCTGAAATTTTTTAGCCCGGTTTGACTTGAAACCCGGGTTTAGCTTAAAATCGAGCTTAAACTCGAAAAACGAGCCAAAGCTTGGAAAGCTCGACATTTGAGCCAAAGTTTAAAAACGAGCTTTCCAGCCTATATGAAGAAAAAAACTCGATTTTTATTACGAAATAAATTTTTTTGAAGGATAACAGTCATAAATAAAATAATTTTTTAAATTTTTTTGAACAGCTTATTTTGCATGATAGAATATTAAAAATGCCATTTTAAACAAAAATTACCAAAAAAAATTCTTTGATTTCTTCAAAAATTGTACTTTAGCTCGATTTATTTTCAAAAGCTCGTTATTTTCACGAGTCATTTACGAGCTCAACTCGAAAAAGCTCGTTTTCGAGCTAAAAGCTCGAAACCCGGGTTTACCATTTTCCAAAAAACTAGTACCCGAAGATTTTGGCCCGGGCGGGTGCTCGAACCGGTTTAAATTTACAGCTCTACTTTGTAGTCTATGTGATTTAAATAAATATAAAAAATTAAAAAAATTGCTGACCAATGCTGAAATATTTTCATTTCTGGCGAGTGCTGCCACTCGGTGAGATAATTATGAACTACGTCAAGTAAGCTGGCTCTCACACTACAGTGCTGCACGTAGTGATCAAGTGGACAAAATTGTAACTAAACATCATGACGTCACCATCTACTAATTTTTATCTTATATCACTACGATGTCTAAATATTTTTTTTATAGCTCTCGTTCTGCAAAGTCAGCGACGTCCGGCGCAACTTTTGTGTCCATATGTTCCTTTGTTATAATTGCTGATTATGACTTCGTTACCTGTTTACTACGTTTATACATATGGTCGATCATTGTTATTTCTTCGTTTAGAACTTTAAACTTGATAAGAATGAAAGAAACTTCACAAAAAAAAGTTCCATGCTCTTCATGTGACTCAATTTTTGTCAATTTTGTTAGCTCAAAAAACAAGATCAACCAATGAGTGTGTCGTATTTTGTTGGTCAGCCAATCCCCGTTGTTGAGATTCACTTTACTTTACAGAACAAGCTTATAAAAAATAAATGTAAAGAGTTAGAATACTTTTAATACAGCACGGATAAAAAAATACGTAATAATTAAATTCTATCTAAAGTTTAGAATAATTTGTTGGATATAATATTTGTTTATTTAATTTAATTTAATTAAGCTTCGAATTTATGCTTTTCTGTTATTTTCTGTCATATAATTATCTTGTTATTTTTATTGTTCTAATTTCACATTATTTCTGCTATAACAACATAACTAAATCACAATATTTATTTTCTACTGTCCGTTATACTACTATTCCTCGTTATGTTACTTGTTATGTTAGACTTGGTTATATAGCAGGGGTAGAACTGGCCTTGACTTTTATATAGGGTGTGTACGCATGACGCAGTGGCGGAGCTACGAATTTAGGGCCCGGAGGAAGAAAAGGGACTGGGCCCCAAAAACAAACGCGCGAAGCGCGCAAGCCCGCCGCAGGCGCGAATTTTTTTGAACCACGTGACTATTTTTAGTTATAGTTTGATTAATGAAAAGAGCCTTATTTTAAGCAAAACTTATTTCAAAAATACACAGCTTTTCTTTATACTGTATTTTGCTCCTCTCTTTTTATCAGTGTGCGAAAAAAAGCAAGGATGACTACTTTAGTAAAAAAAAAAAAAATACATACATTTTTTCATAAAAAAAATGTCATATATTTCATTGCCACATAAAATATGGTATAATTTGCTGGGGAAATTCCACCAAAGCAATTAGAGTTTTCAGACTTCAAAAAAAAAAAAAAATAATAATAATAATAATAAAAAAATAATTTTTGGTGCCAGCTTTAGATCCTTACTGTTCCTTGTGTGTATATATTGGAATGTGCTATGAAAGTTAAATTAAATCTTGAAGTATTTACTAAACATGAAATTCAGCACAATCATAAGACAAGAAATATACAAAGTAATATTAAAAGTACATAATAAAATAACAGAAATGTAAAACAGAGGTCCATTTTGTAGCTGCCTGCAGATATATAGTAAATTGCGTACTTATTTGAGACAAATAAATAACCATGTTCAATTTAAAAAAAAAATACTTAAAAACTTTTCTTCTTAACAAACAATACTTCTCAGTTAGTGAGTTTATGCTGCACCAATAATAGTATCCCATATTCGATTTTTTTATTTTATTTTCCTCAATTTTGTATGACATATATAATTGCTTATAGGTATGTTATTTTGATTTTATTATTCTTGTTTGGTAAACTTTGACTATCATTTCTAATTGTACCAATTGATACAATAACCTAAGCTTGTATGCATATACTTGTGTATTTTGATTGTAGGATGAAAGAAATTAATAAAGATATTTTGAATTTGAATGAGAAATTACCACAGGAAATTTTCAATTAGGCTCAAAATGAATAGAATTGTATGATAGAACATTGTATTACCTTCATTAGGTTGAAGTATTTTATTTAATTCTGTACCACCCTGTGGTAAGACCATTGTTATATTCTGTATTCATTTTGCATCAAAATTTTGATTTAAGAATTTAAAAAATGCATAGCAATGGATATATAATCAAAATGCACCAATTTGGCTTTAAATACTAAACAGGATGAAGTAATAAGTGTTTACTTAATAATTGTCTCTATTAAATATGTTGAAGATGAAACATAATTATTAGAGAGCGCAGAAATAGCTTTTCAACTATTTGCGTTATGGGTGCTATTTTAATTATTATACCAGATCTCCATCGATCCATTGAATTGTAAACTTTTGACCCCATCTAAAAATCACCTACTATTTTCACCTATTTCATAAAAAACAACTATTTCAACATTTTTCACCTATTTGTCAACTATTTTCATCTTTTGTTTACGATTCATTGGAAACGTGTACATTTCCAAGGAAATTAAAAAAAAAATTAAATCTCCATAAATAACAATTACGCGTGTAATTATAAGAAGTTATAGCCCTTCATATACTGACCACTTATGTGAATCAGATATACTTTCTGTACTTTAATTAAAAAAATGTTTAATTATAAAAATTATTAAAAAAATCAACGGCATTAAAAATATTAACGATTCCTGGGAACTGCGTAATAAAAAAATAATAAAAAAAAAATCCTACTAAATACTCAAAGGAAGGTGACTAAATAATTTTACACCAACAGGTTTTAGGGTGCCCTGGCTTCCCAAACCCCCCGATGCACTGTCCATCTTTCGGAAAGAAACCCTGTGTTACTTGTTAGTTAGCAAAATACAAAGACAAAAAATTGTATATTATTTAACAAAATAATTTTTATGTAGTTTAGTGAAACTGACATTATACCTATTTTTTTCTTAAAATTACGTGTTGTTACATATTTAATTTCTATAATTAATCAATATAAATAAAATTAATTAAAAGGGCGAAAAAATAATATTAAGCACAGAAACAGACACTGTCAGAGTTATAGACTAGTTTTTTTTTAATTTTTTTTTCTTTCTTATTTCTCTTTTTTCTCTCTCTTTTTTTTTTTAAACAACAAGGTCCCCTGACCACAGGATTTCTTGGCTAATTTTAAAGGCTAGTCCGACACTGCTCAGATTACCTCCTGTGATGTTGAGAGATAATTTTCTATTTACAAAAATAAATTAAAAGCGATCGACGTATGTACGTAATTTCACTAATGAAAATTTGGAAATGTACTTGGTGTGCCACTACTTTGAAAATCAAGGCTGCCATGGTGACAGTGCTCTTGGCTGATTTTTGTGCTTAGCCTCTTGATTTGTAAGGGCAAAAAAGTAATATAAAATAAAAAATACGCAAAAAAAGTTTTTTTTTAAATGTAATAAAATTAAAATCAACTATTAAATCACCTATTTCTTGAAAATCAACTATTTTATCAACTATTTTGTCCAAAAAAACAACAACTATATTTTGCCGAAAAAAACACCTATTTCTCCGCTCTCTATGTAATTATATGCAGGTAGAAGAAGCATAAGGGCCCAGTTGGGTTAAAATCAGAATAATATAATCATATTAATCAATATGAATTTATCTTATGGGAAATTTTGAGAACCTATTTTCGGACACCCTCTAAAAATTCTTAAAATTGCATAATTCGCAAAATTAAACCAACGACCTGTCCGGAAAATTGGTTCTTGTCCAGGTATCCAGTAATTGGTGCACCATTGGTATAAAAGGAAGCTTCTTTCATTTCTTTGTAATCAAATTAATTGGGAATTTTTTTAATTTTTCTGGATCATGCGATCAATAAGGTTAAGCTCTATATAACAATATTAAAATGACTCAAACTTAGACAACTGATAGTGTAAAGACTACTATATAAAAAGAAAAAGTAATGAGTAAAGATGTATCATCTTTGTAAAGAGCAAGTACTTTTCCTTCTTCTTTTTTTTTTTTTTTTTTTTTTTCCTTTTTCTTCTTTTTTTTTTCTTTTCTTTTTTCTTTGCCTGCCCGCGGGCCCCCCCAGGCTAAGGGCCCGGGGGAACCTCCCACTCATCCCCCTCGGTAGATACGCCACTGGCATGACGTCATTCTGAGTGCTTTTTGATGCTCTTCTTGAGTAATAAATAACATTGCTCATCATAGGACAAATGGCTATTTTCTTTGTAAAATTAGCTATTTTGTGGTCATTGTTATTTTTCTCACATACTTGAGGTACTAATTCAACCTGTTAACAACATCAATGCTCTCAAAAATATTGCCAAGTATTTTTAAACTGGCAAAATGTGCCATTTTCCTATACCAGCCAATGTTATTTAGTACTCACTTATGACGTCGACTTTAACATGAATGAAACCACCCTATGCAGGGACTTTAAGAGAAAATTGAGGGAAAGTTCCATAAGCCCAATGTTAATTTAAAATTCTTTTGCGGGGACAGGTTCCCTCAAGTTCCACTCACTCTAACCTCGGCGTTAAAGCCATAGACAACATAAAACAACATGTGCTTTTTAATGAATAAACATATAAAACGGTATCTTCAAAACTGATGACAATTTTTATTGCAAAATGTTTATATAGCCCCATGAAAAGTCTTGAAAAGACTATAAAATATGTAGTTTGCATGAAAATTCATGTTTGTGACGTCAGAAACATGCAAAAATTATAAGCTAGAGTTAAAAGAGTGACCAGCTGATTTCTGAAAAACTATGATTGGTTGCGAAATATAAAATATAGGCACGTATATCAAATTATAATAAATAAATACGTAACAATAATAAATAATACGTAAATAATACGGTACAATATCATTTTAACATACATTTTGAAGTTCGAAAATAGCTTCATATGTTTAAAGGAATAGACCAGAGAAAAACATAAGCATATATCACAAAACAATTGATGGGACTTACATAAATAACATTATAGTTTCCTGTTTTTATAGGTTTACATAAAATATCACTTAAAGTATAAGTGTCGTTTACCTTCCACATGACAGCTATTCTAATACCTAACATACTTTAATATCAACGTTGATTTTACGTGAGTTATTTGTGTGTTTTCCGTTTTATTACTGCGGACTGTGACGTCACAGCTCTCTGGCCCATGTGCACGTAAAACAACGTACTTAGCTGATATGACGTCATTTATACATGTGACTTTTTTATTAATGGAAAAAAAATAATAGAAATAAATTATTATCAACAAATTACCTTTAAATTTCAGTTTGTTAGAGAATAATAAACAAGTTTTTGCTGCAACTCTTTGGTTCAAGTTTCAGTGTAATAAACGATAAATTTAATATTAAAGTGGGTAATATCATTTCTAAAATATTAATAATAATTTTTATTGTGTTTAAATTAATTGTGAGTATACATATAGAAAAATACAAAAACAAAAAGTGATGATGATAAAAAGACAAAATGCATATACACTATAAGGTGTAAGCATTTTTCTAACTTATTTCGGAACATAAAACATTTAAAATCTTTGAAAATAACAAATTGCATACACAAATTTAATTTTAACACTTTTATGATCCTCAAATTATTCGGAAACACATTAAAAAAAAAAAGTCATTTGTTCAATGGGATTTCTAAAAATGAACTGGCAGCTCACAAGTACATTTTAATGCAATGGAGGTTATCGGTTTAAAAAATTGTTAAAAATTTTCTATGCACTCTAAAAACAAGTGCATTACTTTAGTTACGAATACTAACTTATTTAAGATATACACTTATAAACTAATAATGGTAGCTAAAACAATGCACTTTTGGCAAGTTATTAACAGTAGCTAATTTAAGTTACTTTTGTTTAGTTATTACGGGTAACTAATATTTCCCCTCCTTCGCTACTGCGTGCGCTCGCTTTTCTGCTCTTGTTCGTCTCGCTCGCTCTCGCGCCCGCCTGCCTCACTGCATTCTGACCAGCGTGTCCCGCCACCTCTCTCTCTCTCTCTCTCTCTCGCACACAATTCAACCCGGCACACCGGCACACTTGTTTTTTTATATTCTTCTCTCTCTTTCCCCACATCTTAGCATGCAACATACACAATAATAATTAAAATCCACAAAATATTACGCGTTTTCACAACAAATATAGTAATGATACGTTAGTTTAAAGTTTTCAATCACATGCATACCGTGACAGACAGTCTATACCGGTCATAAAACACGAAAATAACAAAGACGAAATTAAATTTCAATTACATAATGTATTAAAATGACCGTTTATTTACATGTTAAATGTGTGTATGGTATTCAAACTCCGCTAAAACGATAAATACCTTCATTTGAGACCACATTTTTGCTCATTTACCCGCCATGTCTGCACCACGCACATACCGGCATCTGGCATCATCATCAGTCCTCATATTTACGTTTCCTCCTTTCGCCGGACCTAAAATAAAATGTTCCACAAAGTAAACGCATTCTTACACATAAAATTATTATATTAAAACCATGTTTACTTCCCGTGTATTCCTTTAGTTTGTGGATTTTTCAAGAGCCGCTTCGCTTGCATTCTTCCTTCTTCTTCGCCATGTTGCTTAATTCATTTCACTATTCGTATGTTGTCGCAAGTGTTCGGCAGTGATCGTGAAGTTGTGTTTTAAATTAGTTACCGCGGCAAACTTACTTTAGATGGGCGCGAGATTAGGCATTGATAATAACTTATTTTAAACACAAAAATATTGCCAACTTATTTAATGCAGAAAAAATGTTTAGCAGCTAAAGTTAGTTAATAAAAACAACTAAAGTAATGCACTATTTTTTTGAGTGTGGCTTAAAACACGTAAAAGTATGTCTAGTATTTCTCATTTAAATTTCTCCAAAATCGATGGAGTAGTTTTCTCAAAAATCGCAAAAAGCGTGTTTTTCTCCATAAGCGTAATGTTAAATTAGGGGACCCTTAGCTTTCCCCGCAGCACCCCGCGCGCTAAACCGATAACGTCCAGCATTGCATAAGTATTAGAATATATATATATATATATATATATATATATATATATATATATATATATATATATTTATATATATATATATATAAATATTACTTATTTTCACTCCTTTGCCTTTGAAACTTTTAATTGATTTTTTAAATGAACATAGTTGCAGAAAATTCGTCACATATTCTTTCTTTTAATATACTTTAATATTATGCAAAATGTTATGTATATATATATATATATATATATGTGTGTGTGTGTGTGTGTGTGTGGTGCGTGCGTTTGACGTCATATTTAATGCACTTGCAGGCCATACTAGAATAGGGAATATGTAGATTAATCGAAAAGTTTTATCTACATAATTATTTTCAATTTTTATTTGCTACTTTTAATTTTTAAATAATTATATAATTATTTATGTTATTTTTTAAATTTACATAATCTATTTTGTGTTTCTTTGGTAAAAAAATGTCCCAACCACGTAATCTTAAAAATGATTCACTTATTAATGGCCAGCAATAAACAATAAATTATGTTATTTATTCTGCACTTTTGTCATTTTATACCAGTTTCATTCATATTTAAGAGCCGCCATCTTGTTGGTCAGAAATACATAGGTTAGCATAGGAAAAACATCATTTTTATATTTTTAATAGCAAATTTCAAAGCTCAATCAAAGCCTTATTTATAGCTCCTATTAAGCTACAAGAATATCACAAAAATTTGTTCAGTTGAAATATACTTTAATTTTTGTTACAAATGAGATAAAATGAGGTTTTATTTACTATGCTGGAAAATGTATTAGTTACCACAAACATGGCGGCAAAGCGCAAGTATATGCAATAAGTCCATAGCATAAATAATTATTACTAGGGACCAAATTTGCTGGTACTCTCGACTTTTTTTTCCCTAGAATTAGGTAACTTTTGACTAAAAATGAGTACGAATTGGACAATTTGAAGTCGTTTAAACGTTACCATTTTTTATTTTTTTTTTACCACTTTTCAAGAAAAAAATCAACATTTTTATACCATTTTTTCAAAAAAGAGCAAAAAAAAAAAAAAAAAAAAAAAAAAAGGAAATTGAGCATTTGCTTTTAAAATCGAAATAATATAAAATATTAAATAAATTTAAGATGAAATCTGCTTTGATTTGGTTATTTGGTTTAAAACGTTAAATAATTTATTACTAAGATATAAAACAGCAAAAATAATTATGCTGCATAACATAATAGTTATGCTAAAACATATAAATTGTGCAGCAAACAAAACATGCTGAAAAAAACCAGCAAAATTATTACGTAGATAATTTTTTTCTTATCAAGCTTGAATCCAAAGTTAAAAACCTAACAATATGCCGGTAAACTTAAATAAACAGCTGTCATAATGAAACCCTTCGAAAATATGAAGCTTTTTGCCCGTCAATTACCACTTGTACTCTGATTGGCTGAATATTGGCGGCCATCATGAAATGGGTGGAGTTAACTTCTCTTTTATGCTATTGGCCAATACTGGCGCGTAAATTTGAATTTATTCAAGAAAAATTTTAAGAGTATTTTTATAGGGTGTTTGCGGATGACGACATATTTATTGCGCTTGGAAGCCATACTGGAGTATTAAATAACATTGCTCAGCATAGGACAAACTTCATTTAAGCCATTTTTGTTTGGAAAATCGTTTAATTTTTTGTTATTATTATTTTTCTCACATACTTGAAATACTAATTCAACATATTTACAACATCAATGCTCTCAAAAATATTGCATAGTAGTTTAAAACTGACAAAATGATTTTTTCCCTATGCCACCCATGTTATTGAGTTATCCAACATGACGTCGACTTTAACATGAATGCATACACCCTATACGAGAATAATCTAACATAGGTGTATACGTTAAAATAATTTTTATTATTGTTTGATAATTATTATTTTTTTTCTCTAAAGTTTGATAACTCTAGTATTGCACCTTATAGTTAATTAATTATGTATCTTTCTTTCTTTAAGAATATTTTTTCTTTATGTTTCGCTTCAACACGAGCTATGCTCTCTGAAGCAGCGGTTATATGTGACATGAGATGAATCTCTTTGTAGTCTATCCCAGCAAACACGGGATAATCGGCATTTAATTGGGCCGATGTCGCCGATCATCGGAAATGAAAGCCGGCCCGACTTTCACTGCAACGTCGGGCCGGCATTAAAAAGGTGGTTTACCGAGCTTCCGCCAAAGTCGCAGTGCCGACTTTAAGGCCGACTTTCAAATTTAATTTTAATTAAAATTAAACTTAATTGTTCTAATTTGCCTCGCGATGTTTATGACAGGGTTAATGTTCCTGCTCTACACATTTTAGGAGTGTTAGTTGATGATGAAAAGATGGACCCACCGGGACTCGAACCCATGCGAGTTGCCAATGTTGGATCACAAACCAGCGGTCCAAACCACTAGGCCATGGCTTCACATGAAAACTTATGTGACGAAACGTTAATATAAAGATCGTAAAATCGAAGTTTGAGTTTTAAACATCCATCTTAACATTTAAAACCAGTTTTTCATAATTCTGAGCTCGTAAAAAGATATTTTTATAGAAAAAAAAAATGAGAAATAAATTTTTATAAAAAAAAAAAAAAAAAAGTTATCAAAATATTTTTTTTTATAAAAAAATAATTTTGTATAAAAAATTTTTTAATGCCGGTGATCAATCGGCATGCCGACTAAACCCCGAGCTTGGGGACTTAAACTTTAAAAATCTATGTCCGGGGAAAAGTCGGCTTGCCGACGTTGGGCGTTGCCGATTGTCCGCCGACAGTGCCGATTTTGAGCCAAGCTCGGCCCGATTAGGCCGTGTTTGCTGGGATGTGTTTTAAATAAATATAAAACAAATTAAAAAAAAAATGCTGACCCAGTGCTGAAATATTTTCATTTCTGGCGAGTGCTGCCACTCGGTGAGATAATTATGAACTACGTCAAGTAAGCTGGCTCTCACACTACAGTGCTGCACGTGGTGATCAAGTGGGCAAAATTGTAACTAAACATCATGACGTCACCATCTACTAATTTTTATCTTATATTTTATCACACTATATACGATGTCTAAATATTTTTATTATAGCTCGGTCTGCAAAGTCAGACTTCCGGCGCAACTTTTGTGTCGATATGTTCCTTTGTTATAACAGCTGATTATGACTTCGTTACCTGTTTACTACGTTTATACATATGGTCGATCATTGTTATTTCTTCGTTTAGAACTTTGAACTTGATAATAATGAAAGAAACTTCACAAAAAAAAGTTCCATGCTCTTCATGTGACTCAATTTTTGTCAATTTTGTTAGCTCAAAAAACAAGATCAACCAATGAGTGTGTCGTATTTTGTTGGTCAGCCAATCCCCGTTGTTGAGATTCACTTTACTTTACAGAACAAGCTTATAAAAAATAAATGTAAAGAGTTAGAATACTTTTAATAGAGCACGGATAAAAAAATACGTTATAATTAAATTCTATCTAAAGTTTAGAATAATTTGTTTGATATAATATTTGTTTATTTAATTTAATTTATTTAAACTTCATTTATGCTTTTCTGTTATTTTCTGTCATATAATTATCTTGTTATTTTTATTGTTCTAATTTCACATTATTTCTGCTATAACAACATAACTAAATCACAATATGTATTTTCTACTGTCCGTTATACTACTATTCCTCGTTATGTTACTTGTTAGACTTGGTTATATAGCAGGGGTAGAACTGGCCTTGACTTTTATATAGGGTGTGTACGCATGACGTCATTCTGAGTGCTTTTTGATGCTCTTCTTGAGTAATAAATAACATTGCTCAGTATAGGACAAACTTAGTTTTTGGCTATTTTCTTTGTAAAATTAGCTATTTTGTGGTCATTGTTATTTTTCTCACATACTTGAGATACTAATTCAACCTGTTAACAACATCAATGCTCTCAAAAATATTGCCAAGTATTTTTAAACTGGCAAAATGTGCCATTTTCCTATACCAGCCAATGTTATTTAGTACTCACTTATGACGTCGACTTTAACATGAATGAAACCACCCTATGCAGGGACTTTAAGAGAAAATTGAGGGAAAGTTCCATAAGCCCAATGTTAATTTAAAATTCTTTTGCGGGGACAGGTTCCCTCAAGTTCCACTCACTCTAACCTCGGCGTTAAAGCCATAGACAACATAAAACAACATGTGCTTTTTAATGAATAAACATATAAAACGGTATCTTCAAAACTGATGACAATTTTTATTGCAAAATGTTTATATAGCCCCATGAAAAGTCTTGAAAAGACTGTAAAATATGTAGTTTGCATGAAAATTCATGTTTGTGACGTCAGAAACATGCAAAAATTATAAGCTAGAGTTAAAATAGTGACCAGCTGATTTCTGAAAAACTATGATTGGTTGCGAAATATAAAATATAGGCACGTATATCAAATTATAATAAATAAATACGTAACAATAATAAATAATACGTAAATAATACGGTACAATATCATTTTAACATACATTTTGAAGTTCGAAAATAGCTTCATATGTTTAAAGGAATAGACCAGAGAAAAACATAAGCATTTATATCACAAAACAATTGATGGGACTTACATAAATAACTTTATAGTTTCCTGTTTTTATAGGTTTACATAAAATATCACTTAAAGTATAAGTGTCGTTTACCTTCCACATGACAGCTATTCTAATACCTAACATACTTTAATATCAACGTTGATTTTACCTGACTTATTTGTGTGTTTTCTGTTTTATTACTGCGGACTGTGACGTCACCGCTCTCTGGCCCACGTGCACGTAAAACAAGTTAGCTGATATGACGTCATTTTATACATGTGACTTTTTTATTAATGGAAAAAAAATAGAAATAAATTATTATCAACAAATTACCTTTAAATTTCAGTTTGTTAGAGAATATTAAACAAGTTTTTGGTGCAACGTTTTGGTTCAAGTTTCAGTGTAATAAACGATAAATTTAATATTAAAGTGGGTAATATCATTTCTAAAATATTAATAATAATTTTTATTGTGTTTAAATTAATTGTGAGTATACATATAGAAAAATACAAAAACAAAAAGTGATGATGATAAAAAGACAAAATGCATATACACTATAAGGTGTATATGCATTTTTCTAACTTATTTCGGAACATAAAACATTTGAAATCTTTGAAAATAACATATTGCATACACAAATTTAATTTTAACAGTTTTATGCTCCTAAAATTATTCGGAAACACATTTAAAAAAAAAAGTCATTTGTTCAATGGGATTTCTAGAAATGAACTGGCAGCTCATAAGTACATTTTAATGCAATTGCATAAGTATTAGAATATATATATATATATATATATATATATATATATATATATATATATATATAAAAATAAATAAATATATATATATATATATATATATATATATATATATATATATATATATGATAAAAATTTCATTTTTGTCTTACCTTCTGTAAAACAACTGGGCTTTCACTCGCTGCTTAATTTGATGATAAAAATAACACACAACACCAAAACTTGTCACTATATAAATTAATAAAATACTCAATTCACAGTTTTTAAAAATCTATATACATAGCTATGTTATATTCACACACAATTGTAACGTTTTCGAGGGCGTATATAAAACTATATACTTGTCTGCCTCTCTTCATCAGCTTACTGACTCTTGCTCACGAGGCGAGCCGACCTCCGCAATGGGGGGTGTGGCTCGTTCTCGTCAGGTGGTTTATTATTATTTACATTTTCACCTGTACGGTCACGTGGTACACTTTTCTTAAAAGAATCTATGAGTGGAATCCAAATAGGTGGTAATTCAAAACTGGGCTGACTGATTGTTTCATTTTTTCTTCTTGCCATTTCTATTGATTCTAATATTTTTCTTTTTTTATAGTGACTCTCTCTTCCTATTACTTTTGTTTTTTCCCATAGAATTTGATGATTACTTTCCAGCGCATGATCTACTAGTTTTGAATATCCTGTATCTCTTTTTTCTATTTTTTGCCTGTGTTCATTCACCCTGATCTCTAATGGTCGACCTGTTTCTCCGATATATTCTTTCTCACAAACACAGGGAATAGAATATACTACATCTTTATTCATATTTTTCTTCATGTCTGGTTTTGTACGTGCTAAACTTGATTTTAATGTTTCTTTTGAAGAACAAACAATACGAAGATTGACTCCTTTACCTATACGTTGTATTTTTTCACTCAAACCTTGTATATAGGGGATGCAGATAGTTGCGTCTGGTTTCTTTTCTTCTGTTTTGTTTTTTTCTGTGCAAACCACCACATATTTATGGTCTACCAAAGATACATAAAAAAGAAGTACCGCTTAGACCTATTGTTAGCAGTATTGGTTCGCCTAGTCACGTGCTAGCGAAATATTTAGTAAAAATTATTAATCCATTGTTAGGAAGTAGTACATCATTTATAAAAAATTCAAGTTGTTTTGTTAAAGAAATTCAAGGAAGAAATATTGAAGAAAAGCATATTATGGTTAGTTTTGATGTAACAAGCCTATTTACTAATGTACCAGTAGATGAAGCCTTGTTAGCTACCAGAGAAAAACTTGAAGTTGACAAAACATTAAAAAATAGAACACAACATAGTGTTGCAACTATTATGAATTTAATATCGTTATGTATTAAAAACACATACTTTGAATTCAATAGATCTTTTTATAAACAGAAGAATGGTTTAGCTATGGGTTGTCCATTAT
Source organism: Ecdyonurus torrentis (assembly GCA_949318235.1). Classification (NCBI taxonomy): domain Eukaryota; kingdom Metazoa; phylum Arthropoda; class Insecta; order Ephemeroptera; family Heptageniidae; genus Ecdyonurus; species Ecdyonurus torrentis. The sequence continues at coordinate 824,985 of OX439137.1, read as the reverse complement.
CACCAGCTCTCAGTGATATATACCTTGAAAAACTGGAAAATAACGCGATAAAATGTTATACACCAAAGCCAGTGGTATATAAAAGATACGTGGACGATACTTTCATAGTATGGCCACAAAATGAGTCCCCAGTTGAATCGTTCTTAGAACATATGAATAATCAGGCAGAGACAATAAAATTCACGATTGAGTATGAAAAAGAAGGTGAATTGCCGTTCCTAGATGTACGTGTAAAAAGATCTAAAGAAAACAAAATTACAACTTCAGTCTATAGAAAAGTGACAGACAGTGGAAGATATCTGAATTTTAACTCAAATCATCCACACTCAACAAAAACAGGTATAGCAGCTACATTGTTACATAGGGCAAAAACGCACTGCAATGATAACAACGTAAGAAATGAAGAAATTAATAAAATAGAAGAGATTTTAAGAGAAAATGACTATCCATTACATGTTGTTGCTAAAATAAAAAATAAAAACCGCACAGAAAAAAACAAAACAGAAGAAAAGAAACCAGACGCAACTATCTGCATCCCCTATATACAAGGTTTGAGTGAAAAAATACAACGTATAGGTAAAGGAGTCAATCTTCGTATTGTTTGTTCTTCAAAAGAAACATTAAAATCAAGTTTAGCACGTACAAAACCAGACATGAAGAAAAATATGAATAAAGATGTAGTATATTCTATTCCCTGTGTTTGTGAGAAAGAATATATCGGAGAAACAGGTCGACCATTAGAGATCAGGGTGAATGAACACAGGCAAAAAATAGAAAAAAGAGATACAGGATATTCAAAACTAGTAGATCATGCGCTGGAAAGTAATCATCAAATTCTATGGGAAAAAACAAAAGTAATAGGAAGAGAGAGTCACTATAAAAAAAGAAAAATATTAGAATCAATAGAAATGGCAAGAAGAAAAAATGAAACAATCAGTCAGCCCAGTTTTGAATTACCACCTATTTGGATTCCACTCATAGATTCTTTTAAGAAAAGTGTACCACGTGACCGTACAGGTGAAAATGTAAATAATAATAAACCACCTGACGAGAACGAGCCACACCCCCCATTGCGGAGGTCGGCTCGCCTCGTGAGCAAGAGTCAGTAAGCTGATGAAGAGAGGCAGACAAGTATATAGTTTTATATACGCCCTCGAAAACGTTACAATTGTGTGTGAATATAACATAGCTATGTATATAGATTTTTAAAAACTGTGAATTGAGTATTTTATTAATTTATATAGTGACAAGTTTTGGTGTTGTGTGTTATTTTTATCATCAAATTAAGCAGCGAGTGAAAGCCCAGTTGTTTTACAGAAGGTAAGACAAAAATGAAATTTTTATCATCATGTCACCTCGCTCGATATTCAAATTTTCAAACATATATATATATATATATATATATATAAATATTACTTATTTTCACTCTTTTGCCTTTAAAAGTTTTAATTGATTTTTTAAATGAACATAGTTGCAGAAAATTCGTCACATATTCTTTCTTTTAATACACTTTAATATTATGCAAAATGTTATATATATATTATATATATATATATATATATATATATATTATATATATATATATATATATATATATATATATATATATATATATATATATATATATATATATATATATATATATATATATATATATATATATATATATATATATATATATATATATATATATATATGTGTGTGTGTGGTGTATGCGTTTGACGTCATATATTTAATGCACTTGCAGGCCATACTAGAATAGGGAATATGTAGATTAATCGAAAAGTTTTATTTACATATTTATTTTCAATTTTTATTTGCTACTTTAAATTTTTAATTAATAATATAATTATTTATGTTATTTTTTAAATTTACATAATCTATTTTGTGTTTCTTTGGTAAAAAAATGTCCCAACCACGTAATCTTAAAAATGATTCACTTATTAATGGCCAGCAATAAACAATAAATTATGTTATTTATTCTGCACTTTTGTCATTTTAGACCAGTTTCATTTATATTTAAGAGCCGCCATCTTGTTGGTCAGAAATACATAGGTTAGCATAGGAAAAACATCATTTTTATATTTTTAATAGCAAATTTCCAAGCTCAATCAAAGCCTTATTTATAGCTCCTAATAAGCTACAAGAATATCATGAAAATTTGTTCATTTCAAGATGTAATATATACATCTTGGTTCATTTGAAATATACTTTTCTTTTTGTTACAAATGATGATAAAATGAGGTTTTTACTATGCTGGAAAATGTATTAGTTACCACAAACATGGCGGCAAAGCGCAAGAATATGCAATAAGTCTATAGCATAAATTATAACTAGGGACCAAATTTGCTGGTACTCTCGACTTTTTTTCCCTAGAATTAGGTAACTTTTGACTAAAAATGAGTACGAATTGGACAATTTGAAGTCGTTTAAACGTTACCATTTTTCAATTTTTTTTTTACCACTTTTCAAGAAAAAAATCAACATTTTTATACCATTTTTTCAAAAAAGAGCAAAAAAAAAAAAAAAAAAAAAAAAAAAAAGAAAGAAATTGAGCATTTGCTTTTAAAATCGAAATAATATAAAATATTAAATAAATTTAAGATGAAATCTGCTTTGATTTGGTTATTTGGTTTAAAACGTTAAATAGTTTATTACTAAGATATAAAACAGCAAAAATAATTATGCTGCATAACATAATAGTTATGCTAAAACATATAAATTGTGCAGCAAACAAAATATGCTGAAAGCTAGAAAGCTAGCAAAATTATTACGTAGATAATTTTTTTCTTATCAAGCTTAAATCCAAAGTTAAAAACCTCAGCACGATATGCCGGTAAACTTAAATAAACAGCCAGTAAACCACACTTTACACAGAAAGTACTTTGCCAGTACATTTCTTGATTTCCTACAAGTACTTTTCTGGCTCTTGCTACAAAGTACTTGACCCATGTAAGAGTGTTACTCTGGCCGGGTCATGTACTTTGCAAGTACTTTCTGCCTTGCAAGCACTTTACATACACTTATGATTTTTTATGATACATAAAAAGATTATATATCCCCTTCAATTGCAAACCTAGCCGACACTCGGGATCGAACCTCTGAAATAAACATATATTTATCTTTCTCTTTATTTTTTACTCACTTCTGATTGGTCGGCACTGCATGTACTTGTGAAGTGCATGCAAGTAAAAAAAAAAACACTTTGCAAGCACTTTCTTTAAAACGCTGTTCATGTACATGTCAAATACATTTCTGTCATTTCAGTTAAATTTTTGTAAACTACATGAAAAGCACATGCAGAAATCTGTGGACATGTACTTTTCACGTAGTTTTATAACAAAAAGTACTTGTCATGTATATTTCCGTATAATATGGTTTACTGGGCTGCTGTCACATTGAAACACTTCGAAAATATGAAGCTTTTTGCCCGCCAATTACAACTTGTACTCTGATTGGCTGAATATTGGCGGCCATCATGAAATGGGTGGAGTCAACTTCTCTTTTATGCTATTGGCCAATACTGGCGCGTAAATTTGAAATTATTCAAGGAAAATTTTAAGAGGATTTATATATATATATATATATATATGAAACAAATAAATTTTGTCTTACCTTTAAGACGTGGACTATAACTCTCGCTAATTAACACATATGTTAAATAGTTCACAACACACTATACACATTAAAAGTTCAAGTTCATAAAATTAAAATGTCAATATAGCTATATGTTAATAAAATACTCTTGTGTAAGCGCTTTCTGTGGTAACCACCACCTTCGTCAAGACACAACAACAAAACTACGAAACACGAGCTTTAGCCAGCCGTGCGGAGCGACGAGGATCCTTCAGGTGTGTTCTTAAAACTTCCTCCTCACACTGCAGGTGTGTTCGTAAAAACTCCTCACTGCGTTCTTGCTCATTTTGACTGATGTTATCGTCAAAATTAATACTCAAATCATTAGTTATTATTTTTTTTTTTTTTAATTAAGCCAACCAAGTTATGACGTGCCACCAATAGCATAAATTTAACTGCATTGAAGTAGCATAAATAGTTATGCGCTTATGTTGTGTACGCATGACGTCATTCTAAATGATTTTCAATGTTCATCTTAAGCAATGAATAACATTGCTCAGCATAGGACAAACATAGTTTTTGGTTGTTTTCTTTGGTAAATTAGCTTTATTTTGGTCATTGTTATTTTTCTTACATACTTGAGATACTAATTCAACTTGTTAACAACATCAATGTTCTCAAAAATATTGCAAAGTATTTTTAAACTGGTAAAATATTTCATTTTCCTATAGAGTGTATGCGGATGACGTCATATTTATTGCGCTTTGAGGCCATACTGGAGTAGTGCATAACATTGCTCAGCATAGAACAAACTTCATTTAAGCCAATTTTCTTTCGGAAATCGTTTATTTTTTTGTTATAGTTATTTTTCTCACATACTTGAGATACTAATTCAACATATTTACAACATCAATGCTCTCAAAAATATTGCATAGTGGTTTTAAACTGGCAAAATTATTTTTTTTCCTATGTCACCCATGTTATTGAGTTATCCAACATGGCGTCGACTTTAACATGAATGCATAGACCCTATACTGGCCAATGTTATTTAGTACTCACTTATGACGTCGACTTTAACCAGACTTAACATGAAAGAAACCACCCTATATACAACATAATATTTCCGCTATTTTGCAGATTAGCATGAATTATGCTGTAGTGCACAAACGTTGCTGAAAATGTTCTGTGCTAAATTGTTAGGTATAGTCTTGCATATCAAGCACATTCGGACAGTTTTTTTTTTTTTTTTTTGGTCAGTTATTTTTATATTAAAATTCAAACCAAAATCTATTAATCTAAAAAATATATTATCACAATTTCTTGTATGTAAATATGCATACAGTTATAGGGTAGTTGCATTCATGTTAAAGTCAACGCCATAAGTGACCACTAAATAACTAATGGGCCACTATGGGATAATCACCCATTTTACCAGTTAAAAAAATACTTGTTTGGCGATTTTTTTTTAGAGTTTTGATTTTGTTAACAAGTTGAATTGCAAATATATGAGAAAAATAATGACACAAAAATTATGTATTTTGTAAATAAAATAGCCAAATATTACGTTTGTCCTATGCTAAGCAATGTTATTCGTTGCTCAATTATTATGACGTCATGCGCACACACCGTATATGTGCATTATTATTATTATTCTTTCTTAAGGATTGTATATAGATGGCTTATATCTCAAAATCTAAAAAGAAAACTTCCAAATTTTATGATGCCAATTGAAAGTTAATAGTAACAGCTACCTATGATAAAATTTTCAGAACCCGTGACCATCAGATAAGAGAGAAATTAATTATTGAAATTAACATGGGCTCTTATGGGACTAAAACTTCAAAAAATCGTAATTCAAAATCTAGCATGGTGACCCCCCAAAATTTTTACATTTTTAAAGATACCTAATCCTAATGTATCACTGTGCAAAATTTCAGATTATTCTGTCTTTAAAACTTTTTAGTCAAATCCCGCAGTAGCTGATTTCCCGCCTTAAGTAGAATATTTCTTTATTTTAGGGGTCAGGGTTATTTAAACGATATGCTGCGTGCATTATTAAATTATTAAATTATTGCTCACTTTCGGGCCCCTAATATAACTGCCAGTTTTAAATTATTAAATTAATAAGGAAAACACCTGCTACTTTTAACACAATATGGCAAGCAAAAAAAAAAAAAAAAAAAAAAAAAAAAAAATAAAAAAAAAAGTAACGCTATTGTTATAGTGTGATGCTAGAATATAGTATCGTAATCGTTTTAGAAATTTTAGTTTTCGAACCCAAGACTGGATAATTTTGAGAATAATTAGGTTGTTAATATTTTGAACTCAAAGTAGGTGAGAAAAATGACACTGTACAAATAACTTAATTCTCACAGAAAAACAAAGTTGGTCCTATGCTCAGCAATGTTAAATATTGCTACAATATGGCGTCCAAGTGCATTATATATGACGTCATGCGCATACACTATATATATATATCAGATTTTTTATTTTTATGTGAGAAATTTTAATGCAAATTTAAACTAAAATTGTAAATACATAAGGTTGATTTTTCTATTTAATTATATATGATATTCAACTCTTTTAACAAGCAATGTTAAATAGAATAACCTTGGTTTTATCTTTTATATTGAATTTGAATATTGTTTAAAATACCTAATAAATTTATTTCAATTTAATTCATTATTTATAAGTAGATAAAAAAAACTAGATAAATTATTTATTCTGATTACATAAGTTAAAATATATAAATTCGTAAGTATAAATAAGGTAATTGAAGCTACATTTTTGTCATTATAGCAGAAATAATTCTAAATTTAAACAAAAATAAAATTTCTGCTGTAGAACATAGTATTTATGTTATATACAATAATTATTATGTAGAACAGCAGAAATAATGCTGTGATAAACAAATAATTATTCAAAATGTGTTACCGTTATTATTACTATTATTATTATTTTTTATGTAAACAGAGTGAAAGAACGAACGAACGAACAAACGATTCGAACGAACGAACGAACGAACAAATATTCAAACACTTAAATTGCAGCAAATTAAATGTCAAAACTTTAAACGTTTCTCCAAGCAAATAAAGAGCTTCATAGTTTACGTAATACTAAACTGAGACGTCGAATAAGAAAGTGAAATCAAGCTGTCTCGCTCTCTCTCTCTCTCTCTCCCCCATCTCTTCCCCCCATCTCTCTCTCCCCCCCCCCCCCATCTCAATTGCTCTCTCTTTCTCTCTCTCTCTATTTCTTACTCTCACTCTCTCTCTAAACTATTAAAATTAATTTAAAATTATTTAATACTTTTTATTTTAAAATTATTTAATAATTGAGATAAAAAAAATATATCACACAAATTAAATTTAACAAACAAAATAAAATCGGTTCTGTTATCTGTAAATACCAATAGAAATTTTTTTAAATAAAATAACTGTACAGAAGAAATTATTTTAGAAATAAATGCATTGTTATTGTTTTCTTACAACACACAATGTAAATTTATGATATATTGTCATACAAAAAGTGAATGTGGCTATAAAATACATACTTATATTTATACTAACACAAAAATAGCAATACAAATAATCTGCTATAATGAAACAGCATATTAATATGAAATACGTTAAATGCATTTTAGGGTTGCGAATATAGTTGAAACATAATCATATAGTTAATAATTAATTTAACATCAATTGTCATTGTTTATTCAAGCTTCTAATTTCACTTTATCATCTTCAACTTTCCAACATTCCAACATTTGCATTTGAGACAAAAACATAAAAAAAATATATAGAAGATAAAATCTAGTCTAATTTAATATTTTTTTTTAGCTTTTTTTTTTAAATATTCTGTCTACAATATCAGTGTCTTTTAATATGTTATTATTATTATTTTTTCATTATCGACTTTTTATGTTAAGGCGGTGGGGGACCGATTTAGACCGGAAATCGCTAAAAGAAGAACTATATTTTCCCAACAATTTTTTGTACATGATTTAATTGCAAGAAAACAAACACTTTAATTTTCATATAAAATCAAGTAAATTTAAAATATAGTTTTTTATACCAAAAAAAAAAAAAATTTAATAATATTTTTAATTGTAAAAAAGTTTCTAATTTCATTAAAATTTCCCGCTCAAATTTAAATTTCCACATTTACATGTTATCTTTAAAGTGCAATAACTTAAATATTTGATCGTGTTTTCACATGTTTGACATAACTAAATTTTTAAGTAACATTTCTTCTTTACTTTGTGTTATTATTATTATTCGCAACCGTCAAAGTTTGCGAGATATCAGGCGGTCACCTAACCACTTAAATAGCTGAGTGACAAAAAGTATAAATACATAAAATGTTAACACACTAAAACCAGTTTGATGACTTTTACATTGTACGTTCCTATATAAATGTTGTTGTTTGTACTTTTTTTAAATTATATATGAGAAGCAAAACTGGTTTTTTCTTCGGCTTTTTACTATGCGACGCATTTATTAACTTTCATCTTTAAATTAATTTTTACTTTAAAAATAAAATAACCAAATAATAATATATAATAAGTAATTAAATGTAATTAAGATTAAAAACATAAGTTGTACTTTTATTTAGAAAACTTTATCTTGTATACTGATATAAATAAAACATACATCAAAAATGTTAAAGCAAATAATCTGTATTATATAATTTTTATACACTATTAAAAATAATGTAGTTTTAAATGTTTTGACAAAGTAAAAAATTTATGATTGCAATTTATGACTAGATGATTACTGTATGAATTTACATGACTAAAATGTTCATATATTATAATTCTATCAACAGCTATAGTTTTTAATACAATTTTTTTTTGCTTTTTTAATTTTGTTTTTTGATTGTACTAAAACTAAAAAAAATTAATCTAAGGCTCCTCTGTCTGATCTCTCTCTCTCTCTCTCTCTCTCTGTCTCTCTCTCTGTCTGTCTCTCTCTCTCTCTCTCTTTCTGTCTCTCTTCTCCCTCTCTCTTTCTCTTTCTCTCTCTCTCTTTCTCTCACTAAACTGTTAAAATTAATTCAAAATCATTAAATACTTTTTATTTTAAAATTATTTAATAATTGAGATAAAAATAATATATAACACAAATTAAATTTAACAAACAAAACAAAATCGGTTCTGTTATCTGTAAATATAAGTGGGTGCATACTATTGTGGCCTATCAATAAAAAACATTTATTATTATTACACTTTATCAAAAACTTGAATATTTGAAAAATTAAAATTAAAAAAAATGTGATGCTATGATGCCATAGGTAAAATAAAGTAAACAGAATTTTATACTTATTTCAGCGTTTCAAAAATTACTTAATTAAACGAATTTTTTTAATGTATGAACAAAAAAAAAAAAAAATCATTATTGTGGCAACAATGTGTTTTCTAAAAATTGAGTATGCTGTCACTTTTTTTTAATCTTAATTAAAATGTATAGAGTTTTTGACAGTTTTTTCTTTTAAAAATTACTCATAAATGAAGATTTGTCACAAATGTAATTTATGCATAATTTATACGTAATGTTACATAAGTTTTTTTAACATGATAAAAAAATACAATAAAAATCGATGAAAATACAAAAACCAATAATTATTAGCAATACTAAATTAATAAAATAACAATAGAATTTTTTAAAATAAAATAACTGTATATACAATAAGAAATTATTTTATAAATAAATGCATCGTATTGTTTTCTTACAACATACAATATAAAAATTATGATTTATTGTCATACAAAAAGTGAATATGGCTATAAAATACTTGTATTTATACTAACACAAAAATAGCAATACAAAAAAGCTGCTAATACAGATAAGATAGTACACTAGATAGTTATATACATATAACAACATATATAATTGTAATATTTCGTTTAATATAATTTTTTTACTTTTTTTTCCTTATACTTGATTGTAACATTTGGATGCTATCTCATCAAAACGACTTCTATATTTCACAACTTTGACTTATCTACAATTATCACAATAGATATACAAACACACATCTACATAATCAGATGTTTTTTATCTTTATGTCCAAATACGTACATCAATATCATACGTAATAATTTGCCACACGCTTCAATTTAAAAGTATTGTTTAACCGCAACAGCGTCGATAAAATATAGCAAAATTATTTGCAAAGTTGCTGCCGTCAAAAATTAGATAAATAAATACTGACAAAATAAATTAATATAACGTTGAACAAAACCCAACGTTGATTTGGCCACACTCAATCATTTATAAATATATTTCTAATTACGAAATGATAAACGCGGGTTAATAACGTCATTGCTCTCTTTGTTTTCTGCGTGCGTAAGCTGATACGTTTTAAATCCGAAGCTTCAAAATTTGAATGTAAAATAAATAAGAAATCAATGACTCGGGTCAAATTACCGTTTATATTTATAGGTATGGTACACGGAAAACTAAATTTAATAAATTATTTAGATATATATCAATAACTCTTTAGTACTAAACAATAACTCTCTTGCCAAAAGTTGAAAGAGTAATTTGTTAGTACAAACGTAAATTCTTTAGCGGTAAATAGTTAACTCTTTAGATTCTAAAAAGTTTAGTTTGTATCTAAAGAATTTATTATGAAAAAAGTCTATATAGTAATTCTTTAGATAATTTTTTCCGTGTAAGGTAAGATATTATTAAACAAGTTTTTTTTAAGGTTTTCTACGCCTTTATATACAGTATATATATATATATATATATATATATATATATATATATATATATATATATATATATATATATATATATAAATATATATATATATATGATTATAAAGTATATAAAAAAACAGGTTTCTCGTGAGAAATGAAAATTTTAGTCAAAATTGAAGGTCGCTTACCTGGCCACGCGAAAGTTAATTTTTGGCAGATGCTAAACAGAGATCAACGAGTGTGTACGTCGTTGTGTTTCAGGTGAGTCTTATATGTATGTATGTGTGTGTGTGTGTGTGTGTGTGTGTGTGTGTGTGTGTGTGTGTGTGTGTGTGTGTGTGTGTGTTTATGTGTGTGTTTAACATATTTGTTTGTTTGTTTATTGATTTATTTATTGTGTTCATTCATTCAATCATTCATTCATTCATTCATTCATTCATTCATTCATTCATTCATTCATTCATTCATTCATTCATTCATTCATTCATTCATTCATTCATTCATTCATTCATTCATTCATTCATTCATTCATTCATTCATTCATTCATTCATTCATTCATTCATTCATTCATTCATTCATTCATTCATTCATTCATTCATTCGTTCGTTCATTCCTTCGCTCATTAATTATTCATTTATTTACTTATTCATTAAATATTTATAATTAAGATGTAAAAAACTTTAACATAATATGTTATATATACTGTACATTATGTTACATTTTATTGGCTTTATCCTCCAGTTTATTTTAATATATTTTCTGAAGGTCACGTGGCTACCTTAGCTTGTTGTTGTCATGCTATGTCCATGACGTCATCTCGTTACTTACAAACAAATTTAATGTAAAATACATTTGTATTTCAAATTGTTATTATATAAACATATATATATATATATATATATATATATATATATATATATATATATATATATATATATATATATATATATATATATATATATATTTGTATATATTTATATATATATATATATATATATATATATATATATATATTTGTATATATTTATATATATATATATATATATATATATATTATATATGTTACATATGTATATTATCAAGAAATCATATATTTTTCTCAGCAAGTAATATTGCGTGTATTTTTATATGTAGCAAAAACTTGTATTTTCACCTTAAACAACTTATTTTTGAAAGGTTAAATCCCCCTACTCTTCACTTCCCCTCTCTCCATCTTTTTGTCTATAGTACAGAGATGAGCTGGAGAGAAAGTATATAGGACATCCGTACGTTATAACATAGTATAGAGTGTATGCAGATGACGTCATATTTATTGCGCTTGAAGGCCATACTTGAGTAGTGTATAACATTGCTCAGCATAGGCCAAACATCACTTAAGTCTATTTTTTTAGAAAATCGTTTAATTTTTGGTTCATGTTATTTTTCTCACATACTTGAGATACTAATTCAACATATTTACAACATCAATGTTCTTTTAAAAATATTGCATAGTGGTTTTTAAACTGACAAAATAATAATTCTTCCTATGCCACCCATGTTATTAGTTATCCAACATGGCGTTAACTTTAACATGCATGCGTAGAACTTTTAAGGTGATGCAGGGTTGGACTGGCTATAAGATCTAGTGCGGGATCGTCAAGTGCCTTTCCCCCCTTCCCAAGTTGCTGGTCGATAAAATCGATATATGTGCCCCCCTGTTTGAAGGAGGCTGTATAGAAAAATCGCATATTAAAAAAAAAATTATAAGTGGTTCCTATTATTATTTATGCGTAAAATACGAAAGAATAGTAAAATATACAAAATGAATACTTTTCATTAAAATGTATAGGGGCTATTCATTCATGTTAAAGTCGACGCCATGTTGGATAAGTCAATAATATGGGTGGCATAGAAAAATAATACATTTTTGCCAGTTTAAAAACACAATGCAATATTTTTGAGAGCATTGATGTTGTAAATATGTTGAATTAGTATCTCAAGTATGTGAGAAAAATAGCATGAACAAAAAATTGACAGATTTCTCAAAGAAAGCTGGCTTAAACAAAGTTTGTCCTATGATGAGTAATGTTATGCATTACTCCAGTATGGCTTCCAAGCGCAATAAATATGACGTCATCTGCATACATCCTATAGCTACAGTCATGAAGTATTTAAAATATTTTATTTCAATAATAAATTGTATTATTATTTATAGTTCTCGTTATGGTGGGTTAGATTTTTTAAAATAACGATGTCGATATTGTGTGATGCTAAAGTTATAGAAATTGTGGGTTACAAACCAAAGACTGGATAATTTTGACAAAGATTAGGTTGTTAATAGTTGGAATTTAAATAAGGTGAGAAAAATGATACAATTAACTGATGCGTTCTCACAGAAAAACAAAGTTGGTCCTATGCTCAGCAATGTTAAATATTGCTACAATATGGCGTCCGAGTGCATTATATATGACGTCATATATATATATATATATATATATATATATATATATATATATATATATATATATATATATATATATATATATAAGAATTTTATAATGTACTTTTTTATGTAAGAATTTTCTTTACGTGAGAAATGTTAGTGCAAATTTAAACTTAAATTGTAAATACATAAGGTTGATTTTTCTATCTATTTATATATGATATTCAACTCTTTTAATAAGCAATGTTTAATTGCATAACTTTTGTTTTCTCTTTAACATTGAATTAAAATATTGTTTAAAATACTTATTAAATTTATTTTAATTTAATTCATAATTCATAATAAGATCAATGGTTTGAAGTTATTAAATTACTAAAACTTACTATACAAATTTGTTAAAATAAATGACTTAATTAATGTTACGTTTTTTGTTATTTCAGCAAAAATTATTAGAAATTTAAACAAAAATACAACATAGCAATTATGTTATATACAAAAATTATTATGCTGTGATAAACAAATAATTATTCAAAATGTGTTACCGTTATTATTACTATTATTATTATTTTGTATGTAAAGAAAGTGAAAGAACGAACGAACGAACAAACGAACGAAAGAACAAACAAAAAATCAAATACTTAAATTGCAGCAAATTAAATGTCTCTCTCTCTCTCTTTCTCTCTGTCTCCCCATCTCTCCCCCCATCTCTCTCTCCCCCCCATCTTAATCGCTCTCTCTCTCTCTCTCTCTCTCTCTCTCTCTCTCTCTCTCTCTCGCTTCAAAGGTTAAGGTTAAATCTGCAGATGCAAGGTAAGTTAGAGAAAGCAGGTCTCTCGAATATAATTTTTTATTTCTCATCAACTATAGGCTACCTTTTTTTGCTAACAACATACCAACATAAAAAATAATTACCAAATTCTCTTCACTTCCCCTCTCTCCATCTTTTTGTCTATAGTACAGAGATGAGCTGGAGAGAAAATATATAGGACATCCGTACGTTATAACATAGTATACGGTGTATGCATATGACGTCATATTTATTGCGCTTGGAGGCCATACTGGAGTAGTGGATAACATTGCTCAGCATAGAACAAACTTCATTTAAGCCAATTTTCTTTGGGAAATCTGTTAATTTTTGGTTAATATTATTTTTCTCACATACTTGAGATACTAATTCAACATATTTACAACATCAATGTTCTTTTAAAAATATTGCATAGTGGTTTTAAACTGGCAAAATAAGTATTTTTCCTATGTCACCCATGTTATTGAGTTATCCAACATGGCGTCAACTTTAACATGAATGCAAACACACTATAAGGTGATGCAGGTCCGTCTGGCCATAAGAGCTAGACCGTGATCGAAGGGGTGGTCGCCCCTCCCTGCGTTGGTCGACTCTAAAATCAGTAGATGTGGTCCCCCCCCTTAGCTGTTTAAGATGAAGTCTATATACGATAATATACGTAAACATGTATTTTTTATAGCTTTTTTGTACCTTTTATAAAAATATTTAATAAATGTATATTATATTAAAAAAATGCTATTTATGTCATATCAAAGAAAAGTCATCGAAAGCAACATAAATAAAATTTAAAGGATATTAAATTCTTTTCAGGTGAGGAATATTTAAATTTTGTAGCGATGTGGTCGAATAAAAATGCTTACAAAACATAATATAAGAAGCATGGCTATCAAAATTATATGAAAGACTGATTATGAGCCTATTTAACGTATATTAAAATCAAAATATATATTATGCACATATGAATTCAACACATTTAAAATGCATGCACATTTTGCAAACACCTTTTTCAATTGTTTGAACAATGAAAGAGAGAGAGAGAGAGAGAGAGAGAGAGAGAGAGAGAGAGAGAGAGAGAGAGAGTGCAAGTACACCCTTTGTGGGAGTGGATAAAAATGCAAATACGCCTTTTGTGAATCGACCTTGAAAT